>CM051001.1:1492920-1620420 GCA_027704905.1 Muraenolepis orangiensis | reverse complement strand
AGAGAGGCAGGGAGAGAGGCCGGAGGAGGAGAGGCAGGGAGAGAGAGGCCGAGGAGGAGAGAGAGGCCGGAGGAGGGAGAGAGAGGCAGGGAGAGAGAGGCCGGAGGAGGAGAGGAGGAGAGAGAGGCAGGGGAGAGAGAGGCAGGAGAGAGGCCGGAGGAGGGAGAGAGAGGCAGGGAGAGAGAGTCGGAGAAACATAGACAGAGAGAGAGTCTGAAGTCACATTTAGGTCAGAATGAAAGGACAGACGGGCGGGGGGGCAGAGGACATTGTCTCATTCATTTCAGTCAAAGAATTCCCATTGAACCAACCCGCCTCAGAGGTTTGAGCCCTTGACGTCCCTTACTCTGTCTAGAGGAGTGGTGATGAGGACTCCATCTCTCACACTTCACTCACTGTTTGGTCACTTTTGAAAACCTCAAAGCTTCGTTCCTCTGTAGGTTTTTTCATTTATCTTTTGATCTAAATTTTATTTTACAGTCCAGATTGCATTTTGAACACTATTACCTTAAACCATGCATTATTTTTTTATCAGGTTGAATTCAAATGTGTTTCAATTATAGAGCCGTTTAAAATGTTAACATCTAAAATATGTTAATTTGGGACCACGAGGCTGTGCAGAGCAGAGCAACTTCCTCTAAATGAATAACTCATAGCATTTCTGTCGTGCTTTTTAAGGCCAAGGCTGACACACCTCACCCCCTACCAGTGAGCTCAGGGTTAGAATAGGGTTATGAAACCAGTTAGTCACCAAGGGCCATGTTGGTACAAGAGAGCCAGGGTGGAAACCATTCCAGTACGCCGGCATTAACTAGGCCACAGCGGCCCCTACTGGTCACACTACCTTGACGAGTACCATGTGGTCTCCTAACCAACCAGGCCAGGCATCCTAGTGAGAAAAGGATTGTGTTTAAGCTTTATGTCACAAAGTTCATTTTCACGGTCTAAATTTAAACTCTAAATACATGGAGAATTGAGTCAATGAACATTTGACTCTAACTACAATGCTGTATTGCAGCCATACTACAATATATATGTCATACTACAATCAGTGGCGTTGCGCAATATTTCGGGGCTCCCCCGCAGATCGTGAAGTCCAACGGGGGGGGGGGGGGGGGGGGATTGTCGCGATCGTGAAGTCCAACGGGGGGGAGGTTGTCGCGATCGTGAAGTCCGATAGTAGGGTGGTGGTCCGGGCCGGCAGGTATGCCAGATGGCCAGTCCAGCCCTGGTGCCTAGCAACTTAGCAGGGAGGGGGGGGGCCCTGGGGGTGGGGGCCTCCTAAGCTCCGGGGCGCCCCCGCCCGTTTACAGCACACCGAACCTCTGTATGTAGGCCTATATACATGTTCCAATTTGCAGTACAGTACATTAGAGCCACTGCAATATGTATGCATACAATTTCCTTTTGTTTAGTCTATTTAAATAATGTTTATTTTCCGGATGCCGTTGTGTAGATGGACCGGGAGGATTGAGACACAATTTCGTTGTACAATGACAAAAATGAATAAAAAAGGCATTTAGATTTTGAAGCACCAATTCAAAAGTAATTGGTATGCAAAATGATCGGAGGGGGACCTCTAGTGGTCATTCACTGTAATGTTAGTAAAACCAACACGTTAAGCATATTCATGTCTCATTTAGTTGAAAGATAAAACCATAACGAGTTTGAAAAGTTTGTATCAAGCCTTTTATTTGGTATACAGATATTCATAGTTTTATACAGTGTGTATATAGAGAGAGATATGTGTACATATTCAACACATGTGCCACCGCTACGTCACAGACTAACTCCTCTCTGATGACCGCAGAAGGAAAAAAGGAAAATATATAATGTACACAACTTTAGATGAGAACCGTGAAGCACGTCGTGAACAATTAACAAAACGGGAATGAGGACGAGGTAACTGCCAGGCAGAAAAATAATCACTCACAATATTTATTAATAATAATAATCACCCTAATAAAACAAACCGATTAATCATGCATTCCAGAGGCAGTAGGACCCTAAGTTTCAAGCTAGAGAAAGAGTCAATTACACACACACACACACTAACAGTGCATCCACGTACAAACTGGAAGTAAAGTCAGTCTCTTGGGAGAGGGGAAAAACTCTCAGAAGTTATTACTCATCCGATACATCGTAGAAACACACACACACACACACACACACACACACACACACACACACACACACACACACACACTGCAGCATGAACTTGCCAGTCTGTCTGTCAGAGGTCGGAGCAGAGAGACAGGGAACATTCAGTGCTGAGGGGGATGCCAGGTCAGGGTGTGTGCAAGAGACAGACAGAACTAAAGATGGAAGAAGGAAGAACAAACGGATACCAAGCAAAGCACCCAGATGAACGGCAGGACGAGGTTCACTGCTCAGCATCCCAGAGAACTGGGAAAGAGGTTTATCAAAGGGTTTGGGAAGGGGGGGGGGGGGGTAGTGTTATGTGCACGTGCTTGTAACATGTAAAGTGGGGGTTGTGGGGGGGGGGACGGACTGGAGAGACTACTGGGGCAGTGTTGACATGGACAGTAACAGACGGTCAGTCTCCCCCTGGTGGTCATTCAGAGTCTCGCTGCACCTCGGAAGCGTCCGCTCGGCAGATGGGACACGTCCTGTTGGCCTGGAGGAGAGAGGGGGTCTGGGTTAAGAGCAGACAACCTGACCACACTTTGATTACACATTCCTTTAGAACAACGCTACTTCATTTACCAATACATTTATTATACTACACGCTACTGTCAAGATGAGGCCCTGTGTCAGTGATGAGGCTGAGAGGATGAGGCCCTGTGTGTCAGTGATGAGGCTGAGAGGATGAGGCCCTGTGTGTCAGTGATGAGGCTGAGAGGATGAGGCCCTGTGTGTCAGTGATGAGGCTTGTGAGGATGAGGCCCTGTGTGTCAGTGATGAGGAACTCACCCGGAGCCACTTGTCAACACACTTGCCATGGAACTCGTGGCTGCAGGGCAGGACCCTGAGCAGCTGGCGGGACTCGAAGTCACTCATGCACACGACACACCTGCAGCACACACACATGGTTACCGCTGCCCCTTCACAGGACTATTAGGCAACCTGATTCCATCATGTTAAAACAACACAGAAAGGTTAGACTCCGGGGGGGGGGGGGGGGGGGGGAGGTACTCACAGCGTCTGCTCTGATAGGTGGTTGTTTGGGGGGGGGGGGGGGAGGTACTCACAGAGTCTGCTCTGATAGGTGGTTGTTTGGGGGGGTACTCACAGCGTCTGCTCTGATTGGTGGTTGTTTGGGTTGAACCTATAGGAAGGAAGCTGTTCGATGTCTCCCTTGGTCAGGCCTCGGAGCTTGGCCTCGCCCAGCCGCTCGGCCAGGTTCAGCAGCGCCTGGGGAGCAGAGCGGGTTACACCGAGGGAACCACTTCCTCTAAGTGTCCTTTATCACACAGACTGAAAAACCAAGAAGGACCTCGTAATTCTCCACTTCTCCATCGTCCATGTCCAGCTCCAGGCTGATGGCCGGGCCGGGGGGCTGAACAGGCAGCATGGACCTGAAGAAGAAGACGTTTTGGACCAACTTCTCAGGTGCATGTGTAGATAATCACACCTAGGATCACTTTGTATACCTGTCTAATAAACACCCTTGATACATTTCATACAAACTGTAAATCTGCAGAATTTGTTATCATTTTGTAAATGTCCTGAATGGTAGATTGGTTGCAATCTACCATATAACTCTGACTTGGTGGGTGAACATGTCCACTTCAAAGCAGATATGGACCTTAAAGAACCGTTAAGCCTTACACAAGAGGCCAAGTCTCCAGACCAGGGGCCCCTGGTCATACTCACAGGAAGTAAGGCAGGAAGCTGGGGTGGTAAGGCGAGGGCGGCAGGGGCTGCTGGGAGCGGTAGCGTCGTCCCTGGATCTGCCGTGGCATAAAGTTAGGATAGGACTGGGAGGAGCAGAGGGTCCCAGAGGAGCTCAGTTAGACTGACCAAGACCGCCATGACACTAAGGGATCTCAACCACGGTACATCGCCGTATCGGAGTCACGGCTACTCAAGAATCAAATAGCTACCGACAGGGGATAAGAGTGAGCATCATTTATAACATACTTAATAAATACATGGTTTATTATATTCAAAGTGCTGCCTCATAACTGAATTGGGCTTTGGAGAAGAACAATAAATGCGTTGAAATAACCAAGAGGCGCCACGGATCTGTAGAGTACTAAAACAAGAGCTCCGTGCTCACCATGCCGAAGAAGTCCTGGGACAGCGGGTCGTGGGACAGGAAGTGCAGCTGTGTGGAGTGTGGCGGCAGGGCGGGGTGGGCGGCCGAGGGGTAGTGGAGCCCCGCCCCCAGGGACAGGTGCTCCCCCAGCAGCTCCACCTCGTTCTCTATCCTCTGGAGCGGCTGCCGCAAGGGGGAGGAGCTTGTGTTGTTATGGCAACCATGATAGCATCTAAACTAATCAGGCACTGGGTTGGTGGTTGTGGTGAGGAATTCTGATCATCATAATTAAAATGAGTTATCTTCAGTGGTTGGAGAATCAATAATAATATTGTTTATGAGGTGATTTTGAAGCTGAGCAAATATAAATAACAAAAAGACACAATCTCACTTAACTCACCGAGCGCGCCTGCTGGGTGGGGTAAGGTCCGAACTGGGCGGGCTGGGCCAGGTGAGGCGGGGGGTGGTGGGGGAGGTGGTGGTGGTGGTGGTGGTGATGGTGGTGGTGGGGCGGAGGGTGCTGGAGGTGGGGAGGCGGGAGGAGGAAGGCCGGGTCACTGGAGAGCAGGGAGGGGAAGGGGTAGGGCACGGGGAGATGCTGCACAGAGCACGTCTGCAGGACCTGAGGGCAGGGAGACAGACCGCCGAGAGAGACAGGGGACAGACAGACAGGAGCGAGAGACAGGGGGACAGACAGGAGCGAGAGACAGGGGGACAGACGAGGAGCGAGAGACAGGGGACAGACGACGGGAGCGAGAGACAGGGGACAGACGGGAGCGAGAGACAGGGGACAGACGGGAGCGAGAGACAGGGGACAGACGGGAGCGAGAGCAGGGGACAGAGAGGAGCGAGAGACAGGGGGACAGAGAGGAGCGAGAGACAGGGGGACAGAGACAGGAGCGAGAGACAGGGGACAGACGGGAGCGAGAGACAGGGGACAGACGGGAGCGAGAGACAGGGGACAGACGGGAGCGAGAGACAGGGGACAGACGGGAGCGAGAGACAGGGGACAGACGGGAGCGAGAGACAGGGGACAGACGGGAGCGAGAGACAGGGGACAGACGGGAGCGAGAGACAGGGGACAGACGGGAGCGAGAGACAGGGGACAGACGGGAGCGAGAGACAGGGGACAGACGGGAGCGAGAGACAGGGGACAGACGGGAGCGAGAGACAGGGGACAGACAGGGGAGCGAGAGACAGGGACGACAGACGGGAGCGAGAGACAGGGGACAGACAGACGGGAGCGAGAGACAGGGGACAGACAGACGGAGCGAGAGAGACAGGGGACAGACCGACAGGAGCGAGAGACAGGGGACAGACAGGAGCGAGAGACAGGGGACAGACGACAGGAGCGAGAGACAGGGGACAGACAGGAGCGAGAGACAGGGGACAGACAGGAGCGAGAGACAGGGGACAGACAGGAGCGAGAGACAGGGGACAGACAGGAGCGAGAGACAGGGGACAGACAGGAGCGAGAGACAGGGGACAGACAGGAGCGAGAGACAGGGGACAGCGAGAGAAACAGGGGACAACGAGCGAAACAGGGGACAGAGAGACAGGAGAGAGAGACGGGGACAGACAGGAGAGAGACAGGGGACAGAGAGGAGAGAGACAGGGGACAGACAGGAGAGAGACAGGGGACAGACAGGAGCGAGACAGGGGACAGACAGGAGCGAGAAACAGGGGACAGACAGGAGAGGGACAGAGAGAAACAGGGGACAGAGAGAGGGACAGACCGGAGAGAGAGAGACAGGGACAGAGAGAAACAAGGGAAAGAGAGACAGGAGCGAGAGACAGGGGACAGACAGGAGCGAGAGACAGGGGACAGACAGGAGCGAGAGACAGGGGACAGACAGGAGCGAGAGACAGGGGACAGACAGGAGCGAGAGACAGGGGACAGACAGGAGCGAGAGACAGGGGACAGACAGGAGCGAGAGACAGGGGACAGACAGGAGCGAGAGACAGGGGACAGACGGGAGCGAGAGACAGGGGACAGACAGGAGCGAGAGACCGGGGACAGACAGGAGCGAGAGACCGGGGACAGACAGGAGAGAGAGACGGGGGACAGACAGGAGAGAGACAGGAGAGAGAGAAACGTCAGATGCAATGGAACAGCGGTGATTCGATTTTAAGAAAGACGTCAAAACATCTGAATGGAGAACCAACAACAGGACGAACAGCACTCACAGGAGGGGGTGGGAGGCTACAGACCGGGTAGTGTTGTCCGCTGAAGACCACCGAACACGCTGGCAGCTGCTGGGGTGCGGAGCGGGGGGGAAGGCCAGGCGGGGCCCCCGGTGGAGACATGGGGTATGACACGGCAGCAGAACCCTGGACACAGGGGACAAGGTAGAGGGTTACTATCCATCAAACCACGATGCTGGGACTAACCTGAGTGGGATCTGTAAAACTACCGCTTGGATATGATAAATGTGGGTGGAAAAGGAGAATCTAACAGCAAGCTGATCATTACCAATTCAGTTATTGCCACTCAGTCCAGAGGAGAGGGAGCGGCTCTAAAGCTCCCTCTGCTCCGTTGTTTAACCTCTCTGAACAGAAGACAACGTACACACCCTGAGGCCCTCTCCACCACTTATTATACATTATCCTAACTAATTCTAGGAATAAACAAGTAGGCCGGATCCCTGCTGTGGGCCTACCTGCTCGTGGAGGTCCAGCACCACGCTGCTCTGCTGCTGGGCGGGGTGGGGGTGGTGCAGCAGCCTGGGGGAGAGGTTGGGGGAGTGATGGAGGGGCCTGGGGGAGAGGTTGGGAGGATGGTACACGGGTCTCTCCTCGGGGCCCAGGCCGGGCCCCCGGGGGGGCGGCTGGCTGTAGGGGGGGGCGTAGCTCTGCGGGGGGGGCAGGTGGCGGTAGTTCTCGTCCTGGTGGACGGAGGACGAAGCGTGGTGGGCATGGGCGTGCAGGTGGTGGAGGTTGTGCTGGTGGTGCGGGTGGTGGATGCTGCTGATGCTGCTGCTGCTTGTGCTTGTGCTGCTGCTGCTGTTGTAGTGGTGGGGGTTGTTGTGGTGCGGGTGGTGGTGGTGGTGGTGGTGGCGGGCGAGGCGGTCCCTGCGGCCACGCTGGCGTCTCATTGGAGGACTGAAAACAGGTGAGATTACAATTCAGTGGGTATTATACAAAACCGATCAAAGCAGCTCAATGTTCATGCTGTTTAAAACAGGTGAATCCATTCAACTATTCATCAGATGGAACACACTATTTGATGACCAGTCACAACATGTCACTGGTTCCCCACCAGTCACCTAACATGGTGTCACTGGTTCCCCATTTAGTTTGTGGTATACAACTGAGAAAGCTGGTATTAACAAACTATTATTTCCATCCAATTTATTCAACAACTCAATTTAAATGATTTTAAAGTGCAGATAAGATATGATGGCTCCCTTTAAGAGGTAACCCTCACTTTACCTCTTTAAGAGGTAACCCTCACTTTACCTCTTTAAGAGGTAACCCTCACTTTACCTCTTTAAGAGGTAACCCTCACTTTACCTCTTTAAGAGGTAACCCTCACTTTACCTCTTTAAGAGGTAACCCTCACTTTACCTCTTTAAGAGGTAACCCTCACTTTACCTCTTTAAGAGGTAACCCTCACTTACTCTTAAGAGGTAACCCTCACTTTACCTCTTTAAGAGGTAACCCTCACTTTACCTCTTTAAGAGGTAACCCTCACTTTACCTCTTTAAGAGGTAACCCTCACTTTACCTCTTTAAGAGGTAACCCTCACTTTACCTCTTTAAGAGGTAACCCTCACTTTACCTCTTTAAGAGGTAACCCTCACTCCTCTCTCAACAGTGTGTGGTGGTTTGTTACCTGCGGTGATTGCGAACAGGTGTGTGGCACCTCTCAGGCATGTAGTGAGGGTGTGGCCGGCGGCTGGGTGGGAGCTCCCACGGACGAATGGGAGAGGAGGGATTGGAAGGAGGGGCGGTACTTAAATCCAACATGGACTGCTGCGACAGACGCTGCCTTTTAGGGCTGGGGCTGTCCTCCATCTGAGACACGCGGAGCCGTTCACACAGAGACAACGTGTACAGTTGTGAGAAAGCATGAATTACAACAACGTGGAAGTACAACCCAATTATGCAACATCATTTTGACAGACCATCATTACAAGTCTTCAACATTCATTTAAGTCGCACATTTGTGTTGTGTTTTACATCTTGTGAGATACCATGGTTTTATAAGTCCCTGGTTGTGACTCACCTTGTCCCGGTCCTCACTGCACACATTATCTGGGTGGAAGTGGAGCCCTCCTCCTGCAGGCCACAGAACAGAGGAGCCAATCAGAACAGAGGCGCCAATCAGAACAGAGGCGCCAACCAGAACAGAGGCACCAACCAGAACAGAGGCACCAACCAGAACAGAGGCACCAACCAGAACAGAGGCACCAACCAGAACAGAGGCACCAACCAGAACAGAGGCGCCAACCAGAACAGAGGCGCCAACCAGTACAGGAGCCAACCAGTACAGAGGAGCCAACCAGTACAGAGGAGCCAACCAGTACAGAGGAGCCAACCAGAACAGAGGAGCCAACCAGAACAGAGGAGCCAACAATACAGAGGAGCCAATCAGAACAGAGGAGCCAATCAGAACAGAGGAGCCAATCAGAACAGAGGAAAGAACCAGTACAGAGGAGCCAATCAGAACAGAGGAAAGAACCAGTACAGAGGAGCCAATCAGAACAGAGGAAAGAACCAGTACAGAGGAGCCAATCAGAACAGAGGAAAGAACCAGTACAGAGGAGCCAATCAGAACAGAGGAAAGAACCAGTACAGAGGAGCCAATCAGAACAGAGGAAAGAACCAGTACAGAGGAGCCAATCAGAACAGAGGAAAGAACCAGTACAGAGGAGCCAATCAGAACAGGCGACATCACAAGAGGCTCACCCTCAGCCATGTGACACAAAACAGATGAAGCAGCAGAAACAACAACAAACTACAGGATCTCAGTGTTTTTTCATTCTTGCTCCTGGGGAACAAAACTATAAAACATGTGTTACTTATTCCTGAAGCGTCTCCTTGCCTGTTAACACTGGGATGGACTCAACTATATAAAAGACACAAATCAACATCTACACAAAAGGTTAACCAGCGTGGCTAGCCAGCAAATGCCTCCTCGATGTTGATTGCTGATTGGACACATGGAGCATAGTTTACATGCAAACCCTGTCCAATCATCCCGAAGGCTTCTCACGTAGGAGAAGACAAGCCTGCCAACATCAAAACAAGTCACCTCATGAATCATAACAAGAGTGTCGTGTCAAACACTGCTCAGGTTGATATTAATAGAATGTTCTAAAAAAGGCAATTTTTTTTTGAAATATAAAGTGAACACCACTGGTGCAAACTTCCTGACCGCCGGCTGCAATCCCGAGCAGCACTAGGGTGAACAACCACCACCTAGACACAGTTTACCAATGGAGACAGGCTTCTGCACCACTACTCTGAGAACCAGAACAACATTTCGTTAATGTTCTGCTTAAGGCGAGGTGTGTAGTGAAATAACCACTATGGCCACATTGTACTGTGTCCCATATATTAAACACACATTGCTAAATAGATGATAGTCATGAATAAACAGGCAGGAACATACCCGTAGTCATACCGAGGACAGGTGAATAGGATTACCTTCGAACGCGAAGACGCTAATTAATATTCATGGTATCGTTTTAGTAGAAAGTATAGAAAAAAATGAAAGGGCCAACATCTCTACACATAATTCAAGATTAAATTCAATTATACACATAAAGACCATCTCGTCCCGGGGTCGAGGGTTATAGTGTGTCCCCACCACCCCCCTAGCACCGGGGGCACCTAGCGGGGGGTTGGGGCTCACCAGCTCCGGGGTGTCGGTGAGCTCCGTGGGGGGAGTGCCGCTGCGGGCCCGGCCCCAGGTAGCCGCCCTGCGGGCCCGGCCCCAGGTAGCCGCCCTGCTGCGGGGTCTCCGGGTAGGAGCGACCCCCGTGGTGCGGCGCCCAGCCGGGGTTGCTGCTCGGCTGGGAGTAGGTCAGCCCTCCTCCGCTGGCGGTCATCCCCACAGCCCCGTTACCCGCCGGGTTGTTGTTGCCGTTCGTCGCGCCGCTACCGTTCATACCGAAATTATAAAAGCCGGACCGGGACCGGGACCGGGTCCTCGGGGGGTCCATTGCCCGAGACGGGCGGCCGGGACCAAGTCGGGGTTATTCGTAATTACAACTCGGTGTCCCGTTACCCACCGCGTTGCCTATGTTAGAAATGCACTTCGAAGCAGTAAAAATATACAAAGTTCAGAAAACTGCCAAATATCACAATAAACACGTCGTGTTGCTGCTCGTACAGGTGATCAGTTATTTACTTTAGAAGGAATGACAATCGATACGTACTCTTTGTTGTCGTTAGTATTACGGCTGCTGTTTTAGTCGCTCACTCGCTGCCCGCATGGAGAATAACGAACCGCGTTTGGATTATTTGCAAATAACTCAAATATGAAAAGTGGAGGAAGACGTTTGAGTGATTAAAGAAGATGGAGTAGATATGAACATGGACCACAACACGGCTCACAGACGGCTAACTACACGGACCGGTATCAACGACGCTCCGTGGTTACTGGCGACTGGTGTAAGACTACGGTTCTTAGGGACCGGGGTGAAGCGACCACCTGGTACCGGGCGGTGGAGCTCCGGAGGTCCGCCCAGGAGAGGAGAGGAGCTGCCCTACGAGCGGAGAGCGGCGGTCCCCTAGCTCCTAGCCCCTAGCTCCTCAGGCTAACAACAGGAAGCTGGAGCTAGCAGGAGAAACCGGTCCAACTCTAACCCACATCACACTATAGCACACGAGACCGAGCCGCGAGCCACTATCGAAACAACGCGCACCTGGTAACCAAATCGATATCTATTTTCTACAAATACCAAAAGCAGGTCAACGTCCCTCCCGATCTCCTGTTCTCTGTCAGCGGGGAGCGGACATCAATCAATGGGCTTTAACATCTCGGTCCAGGGAAGGCTAGTCGACCACCGAGACACGGAACACTCGTCACTCCGGTACGTAGCGTTAAACCTATCGATGAGATCTACTCAGACTGATCAGTGTGCGGGGGAGTTCAATTAAACACACTGATACTATTAACAATTAACGTATCGATTACTGACTAACGAGATCGCCTTCTCGTACAATCTGTTTTCTCGATCGACTACCTTGGCCTTACAAACAATGGGCAGCTGTCAGGCTCATTAATAATTGAGTAGCTTTGAAAACAGCTTTTATTCACATTTGTCTGTAAAGACTAATTTTAATTGATCTTCTCCATTCTCAGCATGGAGCACCCCCCGCCCCCCCCCCTACGAACACTGGTCGACGATTGTTAATTATGAACGCAATCGGGGAATTATTTTTGTTGTTGTTCTTGAATCTAAGATTAAAGAACGTAACTTCAATGCAAATCATTCAGAAAACACAGCATATTGTGTCTTATAGTAAGTGATAAGTACAACTGGAAAACTGGCATTTGACAAATTGTGTGGCATACAGTAGGCCTGCTGGTACAGCCAGGTTATTAGCAATACAATTGGCAGTTCAGTATTAATAACCGGCAAAATTAGATGCCAATCTTAACAAAATATACAAAAATACAAATCAAACTATTACAAATATTTGTAAAAATCGAAATGTATTCCATATTGATGGATTTTGTGTCATCAATAACCAGTGTCGTGATGGGTCATCTTCTACGGTGGTGCGTTCTTGGGTGAAAGCCGGTTTTCATCTGTTGCTCCGAGGTCTCCGTGGGAAACCCACGCCTCATCCCCCTCCTCTTCTTCCACCGCTCAGCCTCTCGGCTCTTCCTGGTCTGGGGCTCGCCGATGACCTTCACACCCTGGTGGTGGTGGTTGGGGTGGTCCCTGAAGGGGTCCTCTTCCCCCCGAGCTCCAGTTCTGCCTCGTCCATGCAGGCCTCCCCCACGCCTGGCTTGAGTCTGCTGGCGTAGCTTCTTCAGCTCCTGTTTTTCTCGCCGTCGCTCAGCCTTGAGCTTCTTCCCCTCCCTGGGGGACTCCCTCCTCCGGGTACCGGGGCCACTCTGGTCCGGCCCGTAGTGCTTGCTGCCTACCTTTGTCCGTTTGCCGTAGTGCTGGTGCTCCGAGAGGGGGGGCAGTGAGCACGTATCCCCGAGCTCTGTGAACATTAACAAGTTACTCAGAGGTGTGCAGGGCTCACCTCTGCATGTCTGGTGGCCATCAGCCACGCACAAATAATGATCAATCATTTATATATAATGTATCAATTATTTATTTATATAAAACAATTATATAATATCTATTTTACAATTGTAAATTATGTTGGGGTTCCAAATGCTATTTGTTTTACTTTAACACATACATCATAGGAGCCTCCTAAGCATAAAGAGACAGAAAACTGTTATTGTGTTACTTCTTGTTGTCATATGGTTGGATGAGACTATTTATGTTGGCCTGGAGACAGTGTTCACACTAAAACATCTCACACACACCCTGGTTACTGGTTTTTCTCACAGCTTGATTCAAATGAATGTTTAAATATTTATTCATATACCGTCCTTAAGATTGACATTTTGTACCATACAAACGGCACTATGTATTTCAAATGTACAAGCAATTAAAGTTATTATAATTACACTCAAAACCATTTGAATGCAATCTTTCTTCCAGACCTGAACCATGCGTCTGTATTCCTGTTCAAGTCAGGTGCAGCTGCTCCCTTCATGGTGTGGTTTGTGTTCTTCACCTCCTGCTCTAGTGCGAGCCATTCACATAGAAACACTATTTAGTACACCAGGCCAATGCATAGGGGCTGCAGCCTCACCTTGGGCCCCATTCTGCATCCTGGCAGAGAGTTGCCTCACTTCCTCCCCCGTGTCATAGTGGCAGACATAGGGGAGGGACGGGAAGCTACCGCTCGTCATCCTCTTCCGAGTACACTCCTGAGAGAGAGAGACAGAGACAGAGTGAGAGAGAGAGAGAGAGGGGGGGGGCCAATCAGGGTGGAGAGAGGGATGAAGGGGTGGTGGGGGGGGGGGTGTATATATAAATTAATCACACATAACCATGAGCATCCTGCACTGGAATCGAACTCACGACCCCTGGCATGAGAGGCGACGCTCTAACGTGTGAAGCTAAAGACCACGGGCTCTAGTGGGAGTGAGGTTTACCACTGAACAGCGCCCCCTGGGGAGTGAGGGTTACCACTGAACAGCACCCCCTACTGCACACACGCACATGTGGGGGAGGGGAGGGTTTATCTGATTGGTTACTTACGTAGCCAAAATGGCCGCTCTTGGAGCAGTTGTAGCAGTAAACAGAGCGTCTGGTGGGGCGGGTCTCTGGCTGGAGGGGAGCCCCAGGTCTGACCTAAGAAAAAGAGTTATTTATATTCAATATTCATGTCAGCCAACAGCAGGTCTGGTAAGCATGGGAGAGGATCTGACTGACCACTCTAAAGCTTTGAAAGTACAGACCCAGGCACGAAAGCATTTGTCCTGGCCGGATTCATATGTTATCATGTAGACCATTAGAAAAATATTAAAGGAAACAACTCACTGTCAAATGGTACTGTCTCCATGTATCGGGGCAGGCCTAGAAAACATCAACAAAACATATTAACACGCCACACACACACACACGGACAAAGGAAGACGATGCACCAGTAGCACTGTAAGAGTTACAGTACAGACAACATCACAAACAGCGGAGCTAAAGTTGAGGACATGAAGACACAAACCCAAAAGCTCCAGTGCCATCATTGACTTGATGCCACTGGACGGATGACCAACGGATGCTCAGGCCCACAGACACATGAGGTTACCAATGGGACTCCTATCACTTACATCAGCCAGGTGTCCCGTCATCCCACAGCGCAGACAGTGCTGGTCCCACAGGGGCCTGCGGGGGCAGCGCGTGGTGCCGTGCGGGGGCAGACCACAGTCCCCACAGGGGCGGCTGGGGCAGCTCCACTGGCGGTGGCCCAGTAGGCCGCACAGCAGACAGGCGGCTCGCCTCTGTGTGGACACGGATGGGAGAGATCCATTATTTCACAATAATGATTACACATTATTTTCCAATGCAGCTCAGAGTGGGTTTTGGTTTATTTAATTGACGTATGTGATTGTAGCCAGAACACAATCGAACGTTGGAACTATGGGGTGGAAATTATTATGAATTAATAATTATATTATAATTCACATGTGTAAACATAACATAATTGTATGATGCTCAATGTACTGAGCAGACATGCACGCAAAGATTTCTAATACAAAAATCATTTGATATTGTACATACTATTCTGATCCATTATTCCCTCATAGTCAATACTGGACCCTACGACACAATCCTATTTGGCAGGCTGATGGTTATATGAACATGTTCTAGAAACATTCTCTGCATATACTGTATAATTCAATAAACAGTCCAGGGTTGTCATCAAAGGCTTAGCTTTGCTCTGCAAACTGGTGCCAATTCCATAAGTTCAACTTCAGGAACCAGTATAAATTCCATTTGAACATTTTCAGCAACTCTCTGTGGTACCAACTGAAGCCATCATAAATGATTATGTATTACAGCTGTACCCATACTATTTGTTTCTCTATAGTAATACTAGCCTATACGTGAATATTGTACCTGCAATAGTATTTTAGTGTCAGTCAGTGTACGACCGTAAACAGAGTAAGTAAAGGTGTAGCATACCAGTTATGCTATGAATTAATATTAGATTACATTCTAATGAATTGTCATTGCACAGTGTACAGTACAGAGAAAATCATTTGGCATCTAGTGCAAATGTTGCAGTAAAGTGCATGGTAATATATAATTTACAGTTACTAGTTATAAAACAGTTATAAAATAACAGAGTATGTATGAGATATGTGCATAATAAAATATATATATACATACACAGGTAAGTATATAATATATATAATATATAAAGAATACAGGTAAAATAACAGCCTAGTTTCTGCGAGCAGCTGACCTTGAGGCTGGGACAGATCCTGGCTGAGTGGCCCGTCTTGGAGCAGTGGCTGCAGCTCAGCTGAGGGGCACAGAAGTACCTGAGTATCGGCCCGCTGGAACCGCACTACACCACCAGAAACACACACACCAACATGGCTTTGTTCATTTGTGTCAATCAAATATTGTTGTGAATTGCACCGTATATTTGAGAATATAGATTAAATAGTAAAGCTTGTGTACTAAAACGTTTTTAATACGTGCACATTTAATACAATTATACACATAGCATTAGCCTACCTTCCTTTTTCCCGTAACAGCCCAGGTATCTGATTTTGAAGAAAGAAGAATGTTTTATACTCATTTGGAAGTCTACTGTTTCATAACTTACAGACAATATTATCAAACAATTGTCAGATAGACTGTGAAAACGAATACAGGCCTAGCTGCAGCCCTAAAGTGAGTCATCAACTCGTCAATAGAGTCATAGAGTCATAGAGAGTATAGGTCACACATTTTAATATTGTCGTCTACCCCTCTAACAGCTTCAGGTGATTGCGCTTCCCTTGCTTAATACAATCAGCCTTACTTCCTTAACCTACATATTGTTCGGAGCTTCTTAAGTGATCACTGCATGGAGATCAAACTTAACACTATTTAGCTCAAGCTATTCTACACTAGAAAGGGAGGAATTATACAAGATAACTTCTGTTTGCATTAAGTAAATATAAGGATGCATTCAAGTTAGTTGCTTTAGTTCATTTAGATGCATGAAGAGCAGGCAGGATGAGGACATTAGACCCAGTACAACTCTGGGTGACTGGCAGCATGGGTTTCCTGGGATTAGGCCTAGCCCTATTCTTTGCAGATTGTGGAAATCCCTAATAATATATAATATTTAAGGTCCTTCCCTTTGTGTAGGCTAAGTGTCTGCTAAGACATACAGAGAGCCTAATGTCTAGGATTTGGAAAGAGTATCCAAGCACTCAAATAAAACCCAAGGAACAGCCCATCTCAGGTGAAACATGGGACGTTGCGATCACTATATCAGATGTGGCTGAAATTGTGCTCGTGATTCCACTCTTTACTAATTAAAAAGATAATATGGAACCAATCTTGTCTTTGTGTTACAAACATTATCCCTTTCATGTTATATGGAGTACAGTGAGTCAGGTTATTTGTATGGATATATTTTTACAATTGATTAGTATTTCGATTTTCCAAGTTAAGATTTATAATACGACATTTTAACCATTATATCCAAATGACCCACTTACTAGAACAACATTCCATCTATCTATGTGTGTGAATGGAAGCCCAACGAGCATGAATGAGATGTGAATGTTAATGAGATATAATAATGAGATAAGCCATGGGGGGTCATCCTCACCACCCCAGTAAGAGAGGTTGAGCTGGATGTCTCCATCGCCCGGTTGGGTCTCTCCACCCAGGATCATCCATTCCTCGATGATCCACGGCTCATCATGAGAACTCAGCCTCTGGTCTTCATCTGAGCTGGAGTCTGAAGCTGAGGCCTGGCTCCTGTGGTGGAGCCCCCTAGTGGTGGACAGGGGGAAGGCCAGCACCAACGGGGGAGACGGCGGCTCTCTGGGGGCCCCTGGGCTCTTTCTGGAGCTGGGAGCCTGATGGTTAAAACTGAATTCCAATTCACTTTCCGAATGGCTCCATCCCTCAAGATAAAACGGCCCATTGAGGCCTTTAACCCCGTGTGGTTCCATCGGTACTTTTAAACAATGTGTTGTTATTTAGTGAAACAGCGCCATCAAACGACCAATCACGTTTATGAAACGACAATATTATTTATAACAATAGGATTGTCATCCTAAATATGTGCGACGAGGAGGTTAACTTAACGTAAGCCAATTAAAATAAATCCGAACATTATTGACTGTCTCAACATAAGATATCAATAACAAGTTAGCATTCAGACAGCGTTCTACTGGCTAACTCTTCAACACAAATAGCACATACCAGCTAATGGTAGCCTCAGTAGTCTAGACCGGGGACGAGACATGTATATTATATTAAACATAAACGTGTTAAATGTTCCTGTAAACGGGAACACTGGTGGGGGTTTGGGTTCCAATGTTAATATACCGGTGGCTAATAGCATAGCATAAGACACATCATGGTTTTGGGTGGTCAACGCTTAAACCAAACAGTGTTTTCCCGGAGTTTCCCGGAGAAGAAAACCCGCTGGACAACCATAACGAAACCCCCCAGAACACTGGTCTTCATTGGATGTTTTCCTATCTTAACAATGTTTTACATTCTCTGTCAGTCCTTAGTCAATAGTTTGAATCAGAATCACATAACTTTTAATCTTTGTATAAAGAGATGATATAAGTCTGTTCAATTCAAAGCTATTATCACGGCGAGGTGATGAATCGGTTATACACCGGTTATATTGATTTCAATAGATTTACTATAGATATAGTTCAATAGATTTAGTATAGATTGACTATACATATAGTTCGATATATTTAGTGTACATATAGTTCAATAGATTTAGTGTACATATAGTTCAATAGATTTAGTGTACATATAGTTCAATAGATTTAGTGTACATATAGTTCAATAGATTTAGTGTACATATAGTTCAATAGATTTCTCCAGTAAAACAAGAAAACCAAACCTTTCTGCAGGCTTGTCTGTTTTAAGGATCTTAAACAACTATTGCTTTGAAGAACAAGAATTGGTCCGTCATGATATGAACATAAAACATTAAATCTACTAAATCTATAATAGCTGTGTGCTTTCTGTGAATACATGTACTTAAATAATGATGCTATCAGTTTGAAGAAACGATATACAAGTTTATGGTTAGTACCCTACTCTAAATTGTATTTTATATTCTCAAAGTAAACCGCAGAAATACAATATAATCATTATTTAGACTAAAGAGGTTGGGAGCTCAAGAGGTAGAAGCTATAACAAAATAAACATTTCATTAGAATGTACATGGGTGGGATTTCAAGGTGGAGCGTGGGGGAGCGTGGGGAGCGTGGGGAGCGTGGGGGAGCGTGGGGAGCGTGGGGGAGCGTGGGGAGCGTGGGGAGCGTGGGGGAGCGTGGGGAGCGTGGGGGAGCGTGGGGGGGCGTGGGGGAGCGTGGGGAGCGTGGGGGCGGGGGGAGCGTGGGGGAGCGTGGGGAGCGTGGGGAGCGTGGGGAGCGGGGGAGCGTGGGGGAGCGTGGGGAGCGTGGGGGAGCGGGGGGGAGCGTGGGGAGCGTGGGGAGCGGGGGGAGCGTGGGGGAGCGTGGGGGAGCGTGGGGAGCGGGGGAGCGTGGGGAGCGGGGGAGCGGGGGGAGCGTGGGGGAGCGGGGGGAGCGTGGGGAGCGTGGGGAGCGGGGGGGAGCGTGGGGGAGCGTGGGGGAGCGGGGGGAGCGTGGGGAGCGGGGGAGCGGGGGGAGCGTGGGGAGCGTGGGGGAGCGTGGGGGCGTGGGGGAGCGTGGGGGAGCGTGGGGGGCGTGGGGAGCGTGGGGGCGTGGGGGAGCGTGGGGGAGCGTGGGGAGCGTGGGGGAGCGGGGGGAGCGTGGGGGAGCGGGGGGAGCGTGGGGAGCGGGGGGAGCGTGGGGAGCGTGGGGAGCGTGGGGGAGCGGGGGGAGCGTGGGGAGCGTGGGGAGCGGGGGGAGCGTGGGGAGCGTGGGGGAGCGTGGGGAGCGGGGGGAGCGTGGGGGAGCGGGGGGGAGCGTGGGGAGGCTAGGATGAGGATCAACACCTCCAAATCTGAGCCATGGTTCTCAGCAGGAAACCGGTAGATTGACTACTCCAAGTAGGGAGGGAGTCTTTACCCCAAGGGAAGGAGTTCAAGTATCTCGGGGTCTTGTTCTCCAGTGAGGGGAGGAGGGAGGTGGTGATGGTGTTTATGTGGTGATGGTGTTTAGGTGGTGATGGTGTTAGGTGGTGATGGTGTTTAGGTGGTGATGGTGTTAGGTGGTGATGGTGTTTAGGTGGTGATGGTGTGGAGGCGGTGATGGTGTTTAGGTGGTGATGGTGTTAGGTGGTGATGGTGTTAGGTGGTGATGGTGTTTATGTGGTGATGGTGTTTAGGTGGTGATGGTGTTAGGTGGTGATGATGGTGTTTAGGTGGTGATGGTGTTAGGTGGTGATGGTGTTTAGGTGGTGATGGTGTTTAGGTGATGGTGTTTAGGTGGTGATGGTGTTTAGGTGATGGTGTTTAGGTGGTGATGGTGGTGATGGTGTTTAGGTGATGGTGTGGAGGTGGTGATGGTGTTTACGTGGTGGTGTTTAGGTGATGGTGTTTAGGTGGTGATGGTGTGGTGGTGATGGTGTTTACGTGGTGATGGTGTTTAGGTGATGGTGTTAGGTGGTGATGATGGTGTTTAGGTGGTGATGGTGTTTAGGTGGTGATGGTGTTTAGGTGATGGTGTTAGGTGGTGATGGTGTGGAGGTGGTGATGGTGTTTAGGTGGTGATGGTGTTAGGTGATGGTGTTAGGTGGTGATGGTGGTGTTTAGGTGGTGATGGTGTTTAGGTGGTGATGGTGTTAGGTGGTGATGGTGTTTAGGTGGTGATGGTGTTTACGTGGTGATGGTGTTTAGGTGATGGTGTTAGGTGGTGATGGTGTGGAGGTGGTGATGGTGTTTAGGTGGTGATGGTGTTAGGTGGTGATGGTGTTTAGGTGGTGATGGTGTTAGGTGGTGATGGTGTTTAGGTGATGGTGTTTAGGTGGTGTTAGGTGGTGATGGTGTTTACGTGGTGGTGTTAGGTGGTGATGGTGTGGAGGTGGTGATGGTGTTTAGGTGGTGATGGTGTTTAGGTGATGGTGTTAGGTGGTGATGGTGTTTACGTGGTGATGGTGTTTAGGTGATGGTGTTAGGTGGTGATGATGGTGTTTAGGTGGTGATGGTGTTTAGGTGGTGATGGTGTTAGGTGGTGATGGTGTTTAGGTGGTGATGGTGTTTAGGTGATGGTGTTTAGGTGGTGATGGTGTTTAGGTGGTGATGGTGGTGATGGTGTTTAGGTGATGGTGTTGAGGTGGTGATGGTGTTTACGTGGTGGTGTTTAGGTGATGGTGTTTAGGTGGTGATGGTGTTAGGTGGTGATGGTGTGGTGGTGATGGTGTTTACGTGGTGATGGTGTTTAGGTGATGGTGTTAGGTGGTGATGATGGTGTTTAGGTGGTGATGGTGTTTAGGTGGTGATGGTGTTTAGGTGGTGATGGTGTTTAGGTGATGGTGTTTAGGTGATGGTGTTTAGGTGGTGTTTAGGTGGTGATGGTGTTTAGGTGATGGTGTTAGGTGGTGATGGTGTTTAGGTGGTGTTTAGGTGATGGTGTTTAGGTGGTGTTTAGGTGATGGTGTTTAGGTGGTGATGGTGTTTAGGTGATGGTGGTGTTTAGGTGATGGTGTTTAGGTGGTGATGGTGTTTAGGTGGTGATGGTGTTTAGGTGATGGTGGTGTTTAGGTGATGGTGTTTAGGTGGTGTTTAGGTGGTGATGGTGTTTAGGTGATGGTGTTTAGGTGGTGATGGTGTTTAGGTGATGGTGTTAGGTGGTGATGGTGTTTAGGTGATGGTGTTTAGGTGGTGTTTAGGTGATGGTGTTTAGGTGGTGATGGTGTTTAGGTGATGGTGGTGTTTAGGTGATGGTGTTAGGTGGTGATGGTGTTTAGGTGGTGTTTAGGTGATGGTGTTTAGGTGGTGTTTAGGTGATGGTGTTTAGGTGGTGATGGTGTTTAGGTGATGGTGTTTAGGTGATGGTGTTTAGGTGGTGATGGTGTTTAGGTGATGGTGGTGTTTAGGTGATGGTGTTTAGGTGATGGTGTTTAGGTGGTGATGGTGTTTAGGTGGTGATGGTGTTTAGGTGATGGTGTTAGGTGGTGATGGTGTTTAGGTGGTGTTTAGGTGATGGTGTTTAGGTGGTGTTTAGGTGATGGTGTTTAGGTGGTGATGGTGTTTAGGTGATGGTGGTGTTTAGGTGATGGGTGGTTGAACAGTAAAAACACACACCATAATATATGCAACTGTATCCAACTTCCAGCCATAAGATGTGAGGATGTAAAAACACACATCAGTTTAAACCAATTTAAAGACAAAGAAGGATTTTGGATTATCATTTTATTTTTCTTCCACACAGAAAAAGCAGCAAACATAAACATTTATTATATTATATTCATATTCTTAATCAGTAATTACATCATAAAGTTGTCTTTCCTTTTGTATCATTACCATTGATAGTTGATGTATGGTAGGGTTAACGTTTAGGGGATTGATTATCACTCCATAAGATGGTGTTCCTCCTCCGTCCGGAACACCATCACACACACGGGTTCCTCCTCCGTCCGGAACAACATCACACACACGGGTTCCTCCTCCGTCCGGAACACCATCACACACACGGGTTCCTCCTCCGTCCGGAACACCATCACACACACGGGTTCCTCCTCCGTCCGGAACACCATCACACACACGGGTTCCTCCTCCGTCCGGAACACCATCACACACACGGGTTCCTCCTCCATCCGGGACACCATCACAAAGCAGCGACTAGCAGCCTCGGAGACACTAACACATTAAGGAACTGAATAAATTAACATATACAAAAAAAATGAAAACAAGGCATCCAAAATCATAAAGCATATTCCAGCGTGGCGGGTCTCTGGTGTGGTCCTGGTCACTTCTCCGTCAGCGAGAGCTGAAGGATCCTCTCCAGCTCCTCCTCCTCCTCCTTGCACCTCCTGGTGACACAGAGCACACATTAGGAACGCGGTGCCAGGGACATAAGGTCTGGACCGAGTCATCGGGGCTAGACGCTCTTCACTGAGACGCTTCCTTCAGCATCAGGTGCCAAGCCTGACTGACCACATGTCACTAGTCATGTTACTAATCAATCAATCAGAACAAACTGACTAACGATAGAAAGGCACTCGCACAATGGCTTCTGTCTACTCTATTCATTAACCTCTAGA
This sequence comes from Muraenolepis orangiensis, assembly GCA_027704905.1. NCBI lineage: Eukaryota > Metazoa > Chordata > Actinopteri > Gadiformes > Muraenolepididae > Muraenolepis > Muraenolepis orangiensis. The sequence continues at coordinate 1,598,275 of CM051001.1, read as the reverse complement.
TTCATTATACTCCAAGTCCTATGGTTTCTTTCTAGTGTAATTAATATATTAGCAGCTGAAGTGAATTGCTTTAGTTCTCAAAACATGTTTCTGGAAACATTCAACACAATCCACACAGAAGCCATTAGAAACACATCATTTAGCATTGATTGAGATTAGCAGAACTAAATGCAAAGTGAACAACTAAATGCATGGTTAGCGTGTGAGTCAGTGCTCAAAATCATCTAAAGCAACTACATGAAAGGCTGGGCTCAAAAGGGCAGGCAGGCATGGTGAACTGTACAGGCAGTACAGGCAGGTAGTCAGTCAGTCAGTCAGTCAGTCAGTACAGTCAGTCAGTCAGTACAGTACAGTCAGTCAGTCAGTCAGAACAGTCAGTACAGTGGAGACAGGGACTGGCCTGTGGATCTCCTCCTGCTCACGACAGGACAGCTCCATGGCTAGCCTCAGCTGCTCGTCAAAGCTGGAGACGGGGAGGCCGGCGGGGGGCTCCCGGGGCGTGGCCAGGTGGGGCGTGGCCAGGTGGGGCGTGGCCAGGTGGGGCGTGGCCAGGTGGGGCGTGGCCAGTGTGCTGTAGGAGGGCGGGGACATGGCGGCCTGGTCCGTGGGCGAGGCCGAGGAGGAGGACTGGCTGCGGTCGTCGTCTGCAGCGGCCGGCAGGGCGATGGAGAGAGACTCCTGGATGGCCCTGATGGAGGAGAGAGACCAGACAGGGAGAGACCAGACAGGGAGACCAGGGAGAGACCAGACAGGAGAGACCAGACAGAGAGAGACCAGACAGGGAGAGACCAGACAGGGAGAGACCAGACAGAGAGAGACCAGACAGGGAGAGACCAGACAGAGAGAGACCAGACAGAGAGAGACCAGACAGAGATAGACCAGACAGAGAGAGACCAGACAGAGAGAGATCAGACAGAGAGAGACCAGACAGAGAGAGACCAGACAGGGAGAGACCAGACAGAGATAGACCAGACAGAGAGAGACCAGACAGGAGAGACCAGACAGAGAGAGACCAGACAGAGAGACCAGACAGAGAGAGACCAGACAGAAGACTCATTCACAGAACTGGATTCATCCCCCAGGGACATTGGGAATAGAAAGAAATGGCTCTGCTAATACAAAATATAAATTTGAAATAACGTAAAAAATTATAAGACAAATATACAGTATATTATACTGTAAATACAGTATATTATACTTTTTATTCTGTATATTATACTGTTTATTCTGTATATTATACGGTTTATTCTGTATATTATACTGTATTTTCTGTTTATTCTGTTATTCTGTTATTATACAGTTTATTCTGTATATTATACTGTTTATTCTGTATATTATACTGTATTTTCTGTTTATTCTGTATATTATACTGTTTATTCTGTATATTATACTGTTTATTCTGTTTATTCAGTATATTATATTGTTTATTCTGTATATTATACTGTATTTTCTGTTATTATACTGTTTATTCAGTATATTATACTGTTTATTCTGTATATTATACTGTTTATTCAGTATATTATACTGTTTATTCTGTTTATTATACTGTTTATTCTGTTTATTATACTGTTTATTCTTCCAAAGAAAAACTCTTGGCAAGATGGAGGTTTCAGAACACGATTGACCAAATCAGTGGTCTACGACTAAGGTCTAACATCACAGGGTTAGACACGTTGTCTGAGGACGTTGGTTGGACACTAACGAGCATTAGGTCGTCCAACCGACTGTGGGAAAAGTGTTGTTTAGCAGCGCTGGCTGAGTTAGCGTTCACAGGGAGGGATCGGGTAGTGGAAAGAGGAGCCTGTGGTTTAGTCATCAGTCCTCCTCTGGATCTGAGATGAATGCTCAGCCATGTGTGTGCATGTCTGCTGGGTTCCTGCCGACCAGGTTGAGACACACGCCATTTAATGTGCAGCTACAGCGATTGGTCCAAACTAATGACGCCCCGTTGACCCAGATTGGACTGATCTGACTTCAGATATGAATCTGAAGAGTCTAGTTTGTGAGACTTATGAGACCACAACTATTACAGTAAAACACATCCGTGTATCACTTCATGTGCTCCCCAGTTGTCTACAGTATTTAATGGTTTACCACCAACTCATATATGCCTTAAAGACACTTCTCTCACTTTGCTTCTTTGGCTGAAGTCACCAAATCCATTCTGGGTAATATATTTTGAACAGTCTTACCTCTCCAGCTGACAGTCGTCCTCATAAATGGGAGATGGGGGGACCGGACGGCTGTTGGTCAAGGCCTCCCAAATGGTGACCTGGGGGGGGGGGGGGGGGAGGAGAGAGAGAGAGAGAGAGAGAGAGAGAGAGAGAGAGAGAGCGAGAGCGAGAGCGAGAGCGAGAGAGAGAGAGAGAATCAGTGACCAGCTCCTGCAGCAGGTGGGCTCTGAGCTGGGTCCCTCCGGGTCAGACCTGGTCGCTCTCAGTCCCGGCGTCCAGGAGGCTCTGCTGGATGGCGAACTGCAGCAGGTTGTCGTCGTCGTCCCTCATGGGCTGCGTGCGGCCGGGTCCCAGCGTGGCGTAGTCGGCGGGGGGCTGGAACACCGAGGGGTCCACCTCACAGATCAGACCCTCACCAGGCCCCCCTGGGGAGGCACCGCTCAGCATCACAAGGGCTCTCAATAGGGACTCTTAATGACTCCAAAAACATTCAGAAAACTACTTTGAAATGTTATGCCCTTTTCTGAATAATAAAGAAAATTTGTTTCGCTGTACACTTTCTTATATCAACAGAGGGCTTCTGCTCGACGTTCACCATTTCACTACATCTGCAAACAACCTATTGGATGAGCTATTTGTGAGATATAATTCATAAATATAAAACTGTTTGTTGTTGTATCAAATGGTATAAATGTGTGAGTAGGGTGGGGGTTACCGGCGCTCTCTGCAGGGCGCAGGCTGATGGAGCCGACTGGCTCATCACACCCACATAGGTTACCGAAGGTCACTCTGGCATTGAGTACATGGAACAGAGGGATCTCTGAGGACACACACACACACACACACACACACACACACACACACACACACACACACACACACACACACACACACACACACACACACACACACACACACACACACACACACACACACACACACACACACACACACACACACACACACACACACACACACACACACACACACACACACACACACACATTCCTTGCTATTTCTGCTAACAGAAGAACATTGTGCAACTTTTGAATGTAAAAATGGAATAGAACTTGGTTTCTTTAGGAAATATTCCTGTTGCTAGTACCTAGTGATACACCATTCTGGGTTTAAGGTTTAGCCTACAGTTAGTACAGTGATAGTGGTAGAAGTAGTAATAGTCCCTGAAACACCTGGGCACTGCCTTAGAGCCCTTGAGCAAGGCACCAGCCCCTCCCCTGCTCCCCTGTATATCCACTAGCTGATACCCACTGCTCCTCATACTAGGAGGGGTTACATGAGAGGAACTCATCTCACTGTGTGGACATGAGACCAATGAAGAGGATTCAATCCTCCAGATTTAGAAGAAGAAGAAAGATTTAGAATGAGTGGTTATAGCAGCATTCCCATCATTACTTTACATTCAGATCTTTTAGCAGACGCTTTTATCCAAAGCGACTTCCAATAGTGTGTTTAACAAAAAAAGGTGAGAGAACAACTCGTCACCTGAAGTCTAAAGTGACTTTCATTCCTAACAAGAACTGAGCCGGTGCTCACACCTATCTTGACGGGGAAGCCGGGGGGAAGGCGCAGGGTGATGAAGTCCCTCAGCTTGGCGAAGTGAGCGTTGGAGATGGCCATGAGGTCGATGATGGGCGTCACCTGCTCCGCCAGAGACAGAGGGTGGTCCTCGCTTAGCCACAGAGTGGCCTTGAACCTGGGGGTCAATCAGGGGTCAACCAGGTCAATGAGAGTTGAGTGTAATGGTCATCAGAGGGGGACGGGAAGACAATGTCTTAAAGTTCATAAAACATGAATTTCTGGGGTAACTTATGGGAAGATATGGCGTGACGGTACTCGTCCCCAAAGCCTGACCGAGACCAGACGGAGGATTAATAGAACGCTGAAGGATGAAGCTGGGAAAGCTGTGGATGTTATTGAAGATTCAAGATGGTTTTATTTGCCATATGTAAGTACAATGGAATGCTTACTCCCCATTTCCCCTATGAATTTACTACAACACTACTATACTAAACTATACAATACTATACCTCACTATACAATACTATACCTCACTATACAATACCATACCTCACTATACAACACTATAAAAGGTATTTATGGAGGAATGATAAACATGTCAGAATGCATAATATATACACAGGTATATATACATATATGTATATATACAATATATGTATATATATAAGTATAATATGGTCATTTAAGCCCAGGTTATTCCTCCACATGATTGAAGAAAGGTAACCCAAACTAGCATTGGAGGAGCTCCCTCTGTGTGTTACCTCTGGACCTTACTGCTGAGCTCCAGGGGGCGGCCGATGTCCCGTCCGTTCAGGTGGAAAGAGGGGTCGAAGTACTCCTCCGGCCTGATGGCCGTGGGGTTGTGGGGGCTGGCGCACTGCGACACGTTACCCTGGAACAACACACACACACACACACACACGTAGGGGGGAATGAGACCTCAAGGTTTGACCATCCACCTGTCACCACACAACACTTATTCAGTTGCCTGGTGCAGACCAGCCCCCGGAGGAGAGTGTGTGCATGCAGAGGGCGGGGCCATGCGGAGGGCGGGGCCATGCGGAGGGCGGGGCCATGCGGAGGGCGGGGCCTCACCCCGTTGGGAGCCGTGTGCTGCTCAGCTATCCCCAGGAAGGACTGCAGGGGGGTCTTAGAGCCTGGAAGAAACCAGACAGGAACACTGCTGTTCAGTGTGTGTGTGTGTGTGTGTGTGTGTGTGTGTGTGTGTGTGTGTGTGTGTGTGTACCTTTGCTCCTGGACTTATCTTGGTCAGACAGGTGTTCAGTCCTCGACCGAGTCACCAGCTCCACGTTGGTAGCGCTGTACACCTGTGTGTGGAAGGCAAGCCAGTGAGAGTCTGGGGGGCAGGTGAGGTGACAGGCTAGGAGTGCTGCCACTATCATAACATTGTCATTACACGGTCATACTTTGCTGGACTCATTACAGTTACTGTTCTGTTCTGCACTGCACTGTATTCACGATGCTGCTGCACTACTGGCAGCATAAATGCAATCAGTCACTTTATTGTTATTTTTATTGTGTACAGAATTGTTATAGTATAGTGTTGTATAGTATCAAGTAAAGTACATAGTATGGTATATAGTGTTCAATTGTAGGGAACTCCTACTGCGTACGTGTTGCATATGGCAATTCAAATGTAGACCGTGTGTGTGAGGCGGAGCTCCTGTACTGTGGGACGGCAGAGGCGGAGCCTCCTGTACTGTGGGGACAGCGGAGGCGGAGCCTCCTGTACTGTGGGGACGGCGGAGGCGGAGCTTCCTCTGACCTTGGCCTCGTAGCCGCTGACCACCTCGCTCTTCTCAGAGCGCCAGCCCCAGATCCCAGACTTGTTCCTAAGAGGACAGAACCCACGTCAGGACCCCTACGACATGCTATGCTACGGCTAGGGGAGCCGGGGGGGGGGGGGTTCTATATGCATTGTAATGACATGTGGTGAGGGTTGTTGTATTGTCAAGGATACTAACATGAATCACAATAATGATCCAACCGTTATCACAATTGAGGCAATAAGAAAACACAATATACACCCCATTTAGTATACATCATATCCATATTTTATATGATAGATATATACTATAGATGGAGAGAGAGAGAGAGAGAGAGAGAGAGAGAGAGAGAGAGAGAGAGAGAGAGAGAGAGAGAGAGAGAGAGAGAGAGAGAGAGAGAGAGAGAGAGAGAGAGAGAGAGGAGAGAGAGAGAGAGAGAGAGAGAGAGAGAGAGAGAGAGAGAGAGAGAGAGAGAGAGAGAGAGAGAGAGAGAGAGAGAGAGAGAGAGAGAGAGAGAGAGAGAAGCACTATGAGACCCGGTGATACGCTGGAACCACCCCCCTACAGGAGGTCCCAGCAGCTGCTCACCTCTCGAAGGCCACGTGGCGGGTGTTGAGGTGCGTGGAGACGATGGGCGAGGTCAGCCTCTGGGCCGTGTTCTCCTGGGACGGCTGCATGGCGTCCAGCAGGGACGGGGCGTCCCGCGGGGACAACACCAGGGGCTCCGTGTACACCACCTGCTTCTCATGGTCCACCTCCATCACCACCGCCCCGTCCTCTGTTGGGCGGGGAGAGGACAGTTTCTGAGATAAGTTCATTCAGACTTTGTTGGATAATTGCTTAGGGAATATATCTCCATAAATGAGCGTGGGATAGGAACATAGTGCATAGTGAATATGCTGTGTTATTATATGCGTGTTATTGCAGGTAACATAGAACAAGCTGAAGGGACACCCGAGAGTTTGCCCAGAATCAGTGTAGTTTAGTGTAGTTTCTATTTGGATTCATTGCCACTAGGTGGGAGTAGAGAGGCAGCCAGAGACCACAGAGCTCTCATTAAATACACTTCAGTCATTAAATTAAGAACACACAGGTTAAATAACCCAGAGCTGTTCAAATGAAGTCTCTCGACCGAACTTGTCCCTTTTGAGTAGTCATGTCCTAAATACTCCAGCGCCCTTGATTTCCAAATGGGTGCGAGTTCAATTCCCCTCGGCCGTGGCAGCGTACGAACCTCCGCCCTTGAAGATGTAGCTGCGGCGGCCCTTGAGCCAGGTCATGTGCTCGAAGCCCAGCAGCGTGGTGTCCACACGCAGGCACGAGCCGCTCTTCCACACCCGATACACATCACTGGGACACACTTTAGACACCAGCGGGACTGGGGGGAGACCGGAGAGAGAGACCGGAGACATGAGACGGGAGAGAGACCGGAGACATGAGACGGGAGAGAGAGACCGGAGACATGAGACGGGAGAGAGAGACCGGATAGAGAGACCGGAGACATGAGACGGGAGAGAGACCGGAGACATGAGACGGGAGAGAGAGACCAGAGACATGAGACGGGATAGAGAGACCGGATAGAGAGACCGGAGACATGAGACGGGATAGAGAGACCGGATAGAGAGACCGGAGACATGAGATGGGATAGAGAGACCGGAGACATGAGATGGGAGAGAGACCAGAGACATGAGATGGGAGAGAGACCGGAGACATGAGACGGGATAGAGAGACCGGATAGAGAGACCGGAGACATGAGATGGGAGAGAGACCGGAGACATGAGACGGGAGAGAGAGACCAGAGACATGAGACGGGATAGAGAGACCGGATAGAGAGACCGGAGACATGAGACGGGATAGAGAGACGGGATAGAGAGACCGGAGACATGAGATGGGAGAGAGACCGGAGACATGAGATGGGAGAGAGACCGGAGACATGAGATGGGAGAGAGAGACCGGAGACATGAGACGGGATAGAGAGACCGGAGACATGAGACCGGAGACATGAGACGGGAGAGAGAGACCGGATAGAGAGACCGGAGACATGAGAGACCGGAGACATGAGACGGGAGAGAGAGACCGGAGACATGAGACGGGATAGAGAGACGGGATAGAGAGACCGGAGACTTGAGATGGGAGAGAGACCGGAGACATGAGATGGGAGAGAGACCGGAGACATGAGATGGGAGAGAGAGACCGGAGACATGAGACGGGATAGAGAGACCGGAGACATGAGACGGGAGAGAGAGACCGGATAGAGAGACCGGAGACATGAGATGGGAGAGAGACCGGAGACATGAGACGGGAGAGAGAGACCGGAGACATGAGACGGGATAGAGAGACCGGATAGAGAGACCGGAGACATGAGATGGGAGAGAGACCGGAGACATGAGATGGGAGAGAGAGACCGGAGACATGAGACGGGATAGAGAGACCGGAGACATGAGACCGGAGACATGAGACGGGATAGAGAGACGGGATAGAGAGACCGGAGACATGAGATGGGAGAGAGACCGGAGACATGAGACGGGAGAGAGAGACCCGGAGACATGAGACGGGATAGAGAGACCCGGAGACATGAGACGGGATAGAGAGACCGGATAGAGAGACCGGAGACATGAGACCGGATAGAGAGACCGGAGACATGAGACCGGATAGAGAGACCGGATAGAGAGACCGGAGACATGAGACGGGATAGAGAGACCGGAGACATGAGATGGGAGAGAGAGACCGGAGACATGAGATGGGAGAGAGAGACCGGAGACATGAGACCGGATAGAGAGACCGGAGACATGAGACCGGATAGAGAGACCGGATAGAGAGACCGGAGACATGAGAGAGAGAGACCGGAGACATGAGACGGTATAGAGAGACCGGAGACATGAGACGGGATAGAGAGACCGGATAGAGAGACCGGAGACATGAGATGGGAGAGAGACCGGAGACATGAGATGGGAGAGAGACCGGAGACATGAGACGGGATAGAGAGACCGGAGACATGAGACCGGAGACATGAGACGGGATAGAGAGACCGGAGACATGAGATGGGAGAGAGAGACCGGAGACATGAGACGGGATAGAGAGACCGGAGACATGAGATGGGAGAGAGAGAACGGAGACATGAGACGGGATAGAGAGACCGGATAGAGAGACCGGAGACATGATGGGAGAGAGACCGGAGACATGAGATGGGAGAGAGAGACCGGAGACATGAGACGGGATAGAGAGACCGGATAGAGAGACCGGAGACAGAGACGGAGACATGAGATGGGAGAGAGACCGGAGACATGAGATGGGAGAGAGAGACCGGAGACATGAGACAGGATAGAGAGACCGGAGACATGAGATGGGAGAGAGAGACCGGAGACATGAGATGGGAGAGAGAGACCGGAGACATGAGACCGGAGACATGAGACCGGATAGAGAGACCGGAGACATGAGACGGGATAGAGAGACCGGAGACATGAGATGGGAGAGAGAGACCGGAGACATGAGATGGGAGAGAGAGACCGGAGACATGAGACCGGAGACATGAGACCGGATAGAGAGACCGGAGACATGAGACGGGATAGAGAGACCGGAGACATGAGACCGGAGACATGAGACGGGATAGAGAGACCGGAGACATGAGACCGGAGACATGAGACGGGATAGAGAGACCGGAGACATGAGACCGGAGACATGAGACGGGATAGAGAGTCCGGAGACATGAGAGACAGGGAGGTTTTCCAAGAGGAAGGGAGGAAGGTAAGGGTAGTTTAATCTGGGGGGAAAAAGTCATTGTGTTTCATTGATCATGGAGGACACTGAGGATAGGAGGGGGACGGTAGTCTCAGGGTCTCCATGGAGAACACTGAGGATAGGAGGGGGACGGTAGTCTCAGGGTCTCCATGGAGAACACTGAGGATAGGAGGGGGACGGTAGTCTCAGGGTCTCCATGGAGAACACTGAGGATAGGAGGGGGACGGTAGTCTCAGGGTCTCCATGGAGAACACTGAGGATAGGAGGGGGACGGTAGTCTCAGGGTCTCCATGGAGAACACTGAGGATAGGAGGGGGACGGTAGTCTCAGGTTCTCCATGGAGAACACTGAGGATAGGAGGGGGACAGTAGTCTCAGGGTCTCCATGGAGAACACTGAGGATATAAGAGAGATGTCCTCACCCCAGCTGGTGAACTCCCACTTCATCTCCACATAGAAGTCTCGTGCCTGAATACAATCAGAAATAAAAAAATTGAAATATGCCTTGATATGTGATAGATATGATAGAAACCCTTTATGGTTGTTATTCACGAGCCTGAACCACAATGTATGCCCACAAGATATTCAGTTATGATTACCAGTTATGATTTATTACTGGACTACAAATACAACCTATGGCCAACACACAAAACAGCTGTCCTCCTGGATGCACACATCTCTCCTGTATAACCCTTATTGCAATGTGAGGTTAACCTTTAACCTTTCCTCTGAATCCATCAAGTCGTAGGCCTACTTGTCTGAGTTTGCTGAGCAGTTCGGGGATGCCCGCCAACCTCTGGGTGGCCCGTTTGAAGTCTCGGTACTGAAGAACCAGCTGAACCAGCTCTGGGTCGCCAGTGCTTACGGCCTCCTGCAAAACTATAAACACATTCAGTAGAAAATGAGAATGATTTGTAATAAGCTGGCCCTGATATTAGATGAATGTCGGGAGCCGGCTGGTACTCACTGGTCCAGCTCTGTGCATTGCAGTGAGTGGGGTCTGCGGTGTATCTGAGCAGGACCCGGGCGGACTCCAGGTGGCCCAGACAGACAGCCAGCTCCAGAGGGGTGCGCCCTCGGGGATCCAGGCACTCCACATCCTTCTGCACAACAAAGCACCACCACCTTCAGCTCGATACCACACCACACATCAGGGGCACTTAGACCAGGTGGTTCATCCAGAAGTCAAATCACTGCTACAAAACTGTAATGCTTATCGTCATGCAATTGTACCTCATTGTTCTGAAGCTCTCGATCAAGCTCCAGATACTGATTGTTCCAAACGAGTGAATGCAGGGGGAACGCCTCCAGGCCCATGGCTGAAGGCTCCATGGCTGAAGGCTCCATGGCGATGATGAGCAACGGCTTCTCGGAACGGAGAGAACCCGATGTCCCTTTGGGCTGGAACCGAGGAGTTAGCCTGCTTGATATCACCGACACGGTTCAGGTGGCTGTAGTCGGGTGTTTATCTATCAAAAACGGCTTTAGATCAGGTAACACGATAGAAAACGACAACAGTGCGACTCTTAAAAACATCGTTAGCGACGCCGCTCATGGGACACTAGCGCTGACAGCTAGCCGGCTAACGATGAGCGAGTAGCCCCCAACACGGAGGTCCTCTCCCGGCCCCGGGGCTCCATCCACCCGACAACACGCTGCACCTTCGCTCTACGGGACACCGCCAGCCTTTATCTGAAACGAACTACAGAACAATCGCCTCGTTTATACCTCCTCTCGGACAATCATCTCGGGTTTATCGCATTAGTTTTGCCCTGATGGCGATATCACATCCAGGTCACCGAGTGGAGAGCATCCTCCTCCTCCTCCGATGATGTTGTTGATGTTGATGACAGCTGCAGCAGAAGACGCCCCGACGTCCGCCCGATGTACCGTGTACCCAAAACATCCGTCTCGGTAACACAATGCCGATATCCCTCACGAAAGCACGGCGTTGAGATGCAAGTTATAGCGACAATTTCAGCATCCATCATATCATATTGCCCCATATGTGCGTGGCTGCGTGTCCGGGCCGGGGGAGCACGGATGGTAGGGACTCATTGGAAGTCAGTGGACTCCTTTTCCTCCCTGGGTACATGTACATGCATTCAGTACATGTGTTCAGTAAGTGTACGTGTGTTCAGTAAGTGTACGTGTGTTCAGTAAGTGTACGTGTGTTCAGTAAGTGTACACGTGTTCAGTAAGTGTACATGTGTTCAGTAAGTGTACATGTGTTCATAATGTACATGTGCTCATTAAGTGTACATGTGTTCAGTAAGTGTACATGTGCTCATTAAGTGTACATGCATTGCATGATTATGGAAGCTTAAGTGTGGATGTTTAATAAATTGACCAATTAATTTCACTTGACCAAGTTACCCTTTATTTTTCTTGAAAAATAACAACATAACGTGGAAAAAGCTTTGGAAAATAATTAATGCTACAGGATATCGGCTCTCAATCTAAAAGAGAAACACATTTAAACAAAAGTATATATTTATATATTTATATTCTTTAAGCAGTATGGCAAGAACAGGGGTCACAGAAAAGACCCTCAGGTGACCAACGGACTTGGAACAGAACAGATTCAAAAGAAGAATGTTTTCACATTGAATTCAAATGTTTTAAGTGGATGAACTATCGATGAACAAAAATATCTGTATCAAAAAGGAGCGGACAAGTGACTTCTTCAACATCTGCTCCAAAGCGCTGTACAAAACAAAGTCTGGGAAGAATAGCACCTGAATCAAAATGGCTGAGAACACACCATTCAACCATACCTACCCTCCACTCCACTCCTCTTTTGGTTCTAAACTGCCCATTTCTACTTAACCCATCCACCGAGTGTGTGTGTGTGTGTGTGATCCCATCCCTGTGTTGGTTACTGCCATTGTCCTGGTACCCTTCCCAAGTGACTCCACACGTGCATGTCAGAGTGAGCTAGGACTCCCCATCCCCTCATAGCTCATCGTACACAGGCATGTACATCACAAGGACGCTTGTTGCACAATGTGCCAACTAGTTAGAAATAAACGGGTCAACTTAAGACAAGTATACCCCACTTTACAAGTGACAGATATTTTACTTTCAAAAACGATTCTTCCTGTTGAAAGGAGTCATCATAACCTAAATATCTGAGTCTACAAAAAGGTGGTTGAAAATAAGACAAAGTCCAAAATAAACCATGTGAGCACCTACCAAAAACCACATGGTGCTCATCACTCTGCTGCTCACAGCATACCAACCAGTAGTACCAAGATTACATCTTAAACAGAAACACCACAGCTGGACATTCTGCGCCGCTGTGGATCAATTCAAAGCCAGGTTGGGGCAGCTTTGGAAAAACAAAACGAAAACTAAAAAAAGGTATCCATGGGATGTAAAGAACAGAAACAAATGCACCCCCCAGACATACATATGCATGTAGATATATATACATACATGCATATATGTACATACACGTGTATATATATACACACACACATGCATATATATATATAAAAATAAAAATAAATCCCACTTAGTAGTTTCCCAAATTCCAAAAAGCTCCTGAGTCTGTTTGTCAGTATGTGAGTACTGCGCGCCCCCCCCTGGGCCGAGCCTTTATAGTGTACAAGTGCTTGCAAGCGTCCCCTGCCTACTTTGAAGTGGTCTCCCCCCACCTCCCCGTGTCCTGAGCTGCTCAGCTCCTCCTCCTTTAGGAGATCCTCTGGATCAGCTTCTCGTCAGACAGGCAGTAGAGGGTGTTGACGGACAGCTCTGAGATGAAGGCCTCGCAGGCCCGGCGGGAGACCCCCTTACTGCCCCTCAGGTCCAGCAGGGAGATGCAGGAGAGCCGGCGCAGGTACTGCAGACAGGTGTCCGTCAGCTTGTGGCAGCCTGGAAGAGGACACACAAAGAGGGACATTCAAACACACTATATTGGGACATTTTAAAAAAGAGAACTTGATCAGAGTACACCCAATACTCTACTAAAGTGACCAGAATTTAGATTTATATTATATTTGATTAGAATTACTACACAAATGTCACAGAATTAGCTGAAACATAATTGCAAACATTCAGTGTGCATTTGAGCTCCAGTGTGAATCCAACTGATGGGACATGTCGAAGCAGGCCGGACAAGTTAACCGGTTTGTGAAGTATAAAAACTGTTCAACACGTTCAAAGGCTGTGGCATTGCTGAATAGTTTTACTCATTGCATCAGAACAATTTATTCAGCTTAACCCACACAGTAGCAGCTTGTCCGCTTTGTTTGAGCCCCAAGTGTAAGTCCTTGTAAGTCGCTTTGGATAAAAGCGTCTGCCAAATGCCCCAAATGTAAATGTAAAGTAAGTCCCCGCCCCTCTCCAAGTCCCCGCCCCTCTCCAAGTCCCCGCCCCTCTCTCACCTGCCAGGTTGATCTCTGTGAGCGTGTTGCGTGTGGAGGAGCCCACGGCAGTGAGCAGGTTGATGGAGTTGTCGGTGAGGCCGCTGCACCCGGACAGGTCCAAGCGCGTCAGCTGGGGCATGTGGCGGATAACCAGGCGCAGCGTGGAGTCACTGATCTCCAGCCCCGCCAGCCGGAAGCACTGCATGCTGCGCAGCTGGCTGCGGTTATCACAGCCTAGGAGAGGTAGTGGACCATAGAAGGTTACAGACATATGAGAGGTAGTGGACCATAGAAGGTTACAGACATATGAGAGGTAGTGGACCATAGAAGGTTACAGACATATGAGAGGTAGTGGACCATAGAAGGTTACAGACATATGAGAGGTAGTGGACCATAGAAGGTTACAGACATATGAGAGGTAGTGGACCATAGAAGGTTACAGACATGAGAGGTAGTGGACCATAGAAGGTTACAGACATGAGAGGTAGTGGACCATAGAAGGTTACAGACATGAGAGGTAGTGGACCATAGAAGGTTACAGACATGAAGTAGTGGACCATAGAAGGTTACAGACATGAGGTAGTGGACCATAGAAGGTTACAGACATGAGAGGTAGTGGACCATAGAAGGTTACAGACATGAGGTAGTGGACCATAGAAGGTTACAGACATGAGAGGTAGTGGACCATAGAAGGTTACAGACATGAGGTAGTGGACCATAGAAGGTTACAGACATGAGAGGTAGTGGACCATAGAAGCTTACAGACATACGAGAGGTAGTGGACCATAGAAGGTTACAGACAGAATATAGGAGAGGTAGTGGACCATAGAAAGTTACAGGGAGAGTAATCTGTAACAACTCACCTGGAGGCGTGACCAGGTCCCTGATCTGAGAGTCCTTGATCCCGCCTGCAAACCGCAGGTCCAGCGAGCGGAGGAGAGGGCAACTGGAGGAGCTGAGAGCCGAGATGGACGACCAGCTGCAGCCTGAGAGCATGAGATCCTTCAGCCCTGGAGTCAAAGGTATGAGAGCTTATGTCACAGAAAGGATGCGTTTGTATTTGAAGGATACAAGAATGGTTATTCAAGAAAATACAAGACTGAATTCTATACTGCATGTACTCTAATACATCACTCACTAATACCAAGGTATAAATAAGTCTGGACATGTGGGATATGAGAGGCACTGGACTGTAGGGCTGGGTTCATACCAGGTAGGCGGCCGATGAGCCAGCCAAGCTGTTTCTTGGAGATGTTGGTCCAGGAGAGGTCTAGTATCAGGGGCTGCCTCTTGATGATCCCAGTCAGTGCCTGGGGGGTGATGGTGCGCTTGATGCTCAGGTCAATCCGTGACCACAGCCGCTTGTCTAGACACCTAACCGACCCAGAAACACACAGTCTTCAGAGGGGATACCTTTACGTCCAATATACACAAGAGTGCGTCGCCCAGATGAATGAAAAAACACTTCCAACTGCCATCAAGATGAATGATCAATACAGATAAGTTAAGAGAAAATGATTCCATGAATGTAGTTTACCACTATGGATGCAATAGACAAAGGTAAATAATATCTCTTGCACTCCGACTCATGAGGTCTTACCATTTGTGCCAGCTCTTGCAGACGGCCATGCAGACACAGAGATCCGCTCTACTCAGGTAGCGGAAGACAGACACCCACACCTCCCTCTCGCAGGCAGGCGCTGCCGTTCCATTCTCCCTGTCCCCGTCACCGCCCCCCTGGAGGGCGGACAGAGGCAGGCGGGGAGAGGCCTGCGATGATGAGGATGAGGCAGCGCCGTTGCTCTCTTTGTCGGGCCGGCCCGCTCGTGGCCGCTCGGAGACCTCCGAGCGTTCCTGCCTGGGTTTGCCGCCGGACAGCAGGGAGCGCCGGTCGGCCCGCCGGTCGGCGGTTCTGATTGGGGGCCGGATGAGCGCCCGTGCCTGGTTGTGCGCGGTCGGAGCCTGAGAGCGGGTTGCGATGGCCGCCTCTAGTTTGGGGACGATGGTCGAGGGGTCCATCTTGGCCTTGGACAGCCGCTGGAGGGTCAGCGTCAGGCTCTCTCTGCCATCCTGCTCAGTGTCCTCCTCTCCTTCCTCCTGAGCTCCATTTTGGTTGGCCTCCTCATCCCTTTCCTCAACGTCCTCATCGTCTCCTTTAGCTTTGGCTGCTCGGCCTCCTCTGCTGGCCTCCGGCTGGTTCTCTTTATCCCCGCCTCCTCTTCCCTTCTCATTGACCTCCTCCTCCTCCTCCTCCTCCTCCTCCTCCTCGCTGCCACTGCTGTTGCTGCTGCTGTTGCTGCTGCTGCTGCTGTTGTTGTCCTCGCTCTCCTCCATCTCGCCATGGCTCCTCCCCCCTATGAGCCCTCGCCCGGCCCCCCCTCCTCTTAATCTCACCCCTCTACCCCTCCCCCTGCGGGGCTCTCCCCGCGGCTGGGCTGCCGAGCTGGGACAGGGCTGCTGCTGGAAGGTGGTGGTGGGGGCTGCGTGGGCCACGCGGTAAGGAGAGCCACGCCCCCACAGGGTCCCCCGGCCTCGGCCCCGGGACAGTCTGCTGGTGGGGGAGCGCATCCTGGAGGACAGTAGCCGGGGGGAACGCTCCAGAGAGAGCTTCTGTTTTCAGCAGAGGGAGAACAAAATAACCATCCTGAGATAGGCTGGTGAAAGCACCTCTGTGTGGTAGCTGCTCTACCACCACGCTATCTCCCAATGCTCACCAACCTCTCCCATTACACTCATTGGCTGACGGAGCACAGGTTGGCCACAATGGGAGACTTGAGGCACACATTTAAGTGAAATACAGCTGTACTAAAATGACTCCTGTTGCATCGGAGAATCACTACAATTAATGTTTTCAGGCCACATATCCTGCTCTGTGGGTACTCTGTGGGTACAAATCAAACAAGATATTTTAACTCAACAAACGAGATATTTTAATTTAATAAAGCCCAATTCTCACCGCCAAAAGTTTGCTGCGCTCCATTTTTATCTGCAGAAAAACCAAGAGAACATGAATCACAACATTGTCCTCTCCATGATCAACCTTCCAATATATTCATTACGTTATGTTGGTGAGTCCAATCCGTTCCCCTCACCCTCTTCTTGAGGCGGAGCTCCAATGGACTGGCTCTCTTGCGGCTCTGCTGATGCTGCAGTAGCAGTCTTTGGGAGGGCGGGGGTGCGGTTCGTCGGGCCGGTCCCCGGCCACGCCTGGCCCTCCCCCTCAGGCCCTCCCCCACCCCGAGGCCCACCCCCACACTGAGGCCCACCCCCACCCCGAGGCCCACCCCCACCCCGAGGCCCACCCCCACACCGATGCCCTCCCGGTGGGCTCGCTTGGACGGCCGTGAGGAGACGGAGCTCACCGACGCGACACTCCCCTCGTCACTGGAAGACTGGAGCAGGACAGCCAGAGAGAGGATGGGTATTCAACAGTGTTGTTCAGACTAAACTTAGGGCTTATTACTAGGACTCAAAACAGTCCCAAATCCAATCATTTAACACTCAAAGACATCTGAAAAGGTACTTCACTCTAGAAAGAGAACAAGGCAGGTGAACAGGTGTGTGCATGTACCTCTGAACCGGATTCTTTGCCATGGTAACATCTGGGACATTCCCAGCAGCTGGGCAAGTCCTTGTCCACCCTCCCCTCGCTGGGCTCCTGATATAAAGAGAACAAGCTCATCACCTGGGAGCGACTGGGCCCTGGACACGGCTCCTTACCGGGGCACAGAGACACTCACCTTCATGCACTCGGGGTGGTTGATCTCCACACATTTGGAACATTCCATGAGCGTGTGAGTGGAGGGGTTGGACTCGTCGGGCTCCCCTTCTCCACATATGGCGCACCGTGCTGTGTTGGGCAAGGCGGGCTAGACAGAGACTCGGTGGGTCAGGTGCCATGGGTTTAGGCTACAGCCCGTTATGTTCCAGCAATAGACCGAGACTAATGCACATGTGCTGGAGGTAGACCATGTGACTCCGCTAGAAAAGCCATTCCTATAACTGAATAATGTACATTATCAATCTATGGATACTCACAGCCAGGCACTGCCTCAGGGCGCAGCCCTTCTTCATGCGCCCCGGCCCTCCGAACTTCCTCATGTCGTGGCAGAACTGGCAGTCGCCGCACTCCTTCCTGCAGCAGCCCGCGCAGCGCTTGCACCTCACCCGCCGCCGCCGCAGCGCCGACATGGAGTTGGCCGGCTTGTGGGGCCGGGCGTTCTGGGGCTTGTGGACGGGGCCCGGACGGGGACGGGGGGTGGCGGGGGGGGGAGGGGTGGGGGAGCGGTACCACGACGGCTGGACACAAAGGGTCAAAAATGAGAAGAGTTACAATCTGTAGGCCAGATGGTCTGATCCCAGAGACGTTGAACCGGTCCTCCTCTCACCCGCTTGGGCCACTTGACGATGGGCTCTCCGGTATAGGCCAGCTTGACGTCGTCGCTGGCGTGCAGCCTCAGAACCGCCTGAGGGAAACCCATGACAAGTCCATTGATTCCAGTCCAAGTACTTTAATACATTAAACACATTTAATATATTTCCATCCAGATGTCAGTGCTGAGACCTTGGCGTGGGGGACCAACAGAGCAGTAAAAGCTGAGCCACCCACCCGCATGTCCTCCAGCAGAGCACTAGCGTCCAGGATCCCTTCAGGGACACACTTCTTGTTGGCAGGCAGCTCCTCCAGCTTGCCCACCAGGTTCCACAGGCCCTCCAACTCATAGGGGGTCAGCTTGGACCCTGGCCTGTGGGTGGGCTCGGGCTCACACCTTTCTTCTTCCTCCATCTCCTCCTTCTTCACCACAATGGCCTTCTCCTCGTTTTCCGCACCATTGGGGGTGCCGTTCTCGGTGGGGTCGTTAGCCTGGAACTCCTCACGGGTCAGGCCTGAGAGAAAAAACAAACTGTGTATAGGCACCATCATAACCATAGGCTAAGGATGAGACAACGGATGATGGTGTTGATCTCCTGTTCAGTGTCTACTTGGACACAGCCCTCCTTAATTCATTAACAGGCTTAATGTGAAGTGAATCCACGAGTAGCCTGCTGTGATCGAGTAGCCTATGTATTTGAGTTTTTGGTGACCACCTAACTCCACGGTTCAAAGCAGTGATGTCACTGCTTTGTGACACCGTCTGCACAAGCACAGGATGCCCTGCCTACGGTATTATTTGAAACGTGTCAATGTCACATTATGGTCTCTCAGCCAATCAGATAAAAGGAGGAGGGTCATAGGTTTCACTATGGACAAAATTAAGTTCATTCAACTTCAGTCAGTTATTTAGCCAGAAGAGATATGGTTCTATTAAGTAGAAGGCGGCTCTCTGCATGTATTTAGCCGTGATTGTCTTTGTAGGGTTCATTACAGTTTGTGTTTCTGAGCTCCTATATCTCCACATGTGATAATGAGCTCTCGTGTGCGCGTAGAGCCTCACCTATGCCCAGGGAGTACTTCTGGAAGTCGGGGGAGAGGTGCGAGGTGCTGGTCATGCAGTAGAGATACCTCTCCAGCACATACCAGCACATCTCAAAGTAGAACGGGTAGCGGAACTTTGCTGGTACCTGGGGGGGGGGGGTGGCACAGCTTTAACCAGGGATACAACTTGTTTTATAAACGTTCAGGTAACAAACAACTACAACTGTCCAAACAGAACCGTGTGTGTTGACATGCAGTAGTAGAATGCTAGTGTCTCACCCGTGTGCGGTCCTCAATGCTGTAGATGTTGAGCTGCATGGGGATGTTGAAGCTATGGAGGAAGTTTCCTCCAAACACCAGCGTGTCCTCTGGTGTGTACACAGCATGGATCCAGCCTGAGGACACAGCCTGAGGTTAGGACTGAAGGAAGGAAGTCCTAATTCCTAAGTGGGTCCTAATTCACTGGAGTACAAACACGCAACAGCACTTGTTTACTTGGAAGCACTTGGTGCTCCCAATTTCACAAAGCGACGAGCACCAGCAAAAATAGAAGGAACCGCAAAAAAAATAATAATAAAGTCAGTTACCACAACAGTAGGAGTGGTGATTTGAAGAACAAAAAGGTACTGTATTTTCCGGACTATAAGTCGCACCAGAGTATAAGTCTCCCACATCAAATAAGTGTTACGAGAAAAAAAAAGACATAAGTCTCTTTGGTGTACTAGTGGCATGGACTGTGTCTGCCACCGGACATGACCGCCCAGATCAACTCTAAAGCGCTCCATCACAGCTCTCTAAAAGGGCCCATCGGGTGACGAAAAATACCAGACTTTTCTGGGTGGGTGGCAACAAAATAAATAAAAAAAGTGTGAAGCAGAAATGCCGGCAGCACTGCTGAAAGCTCCCGGTAAATACAGATGGATCCTGTTGGGCTCCTAGATGGTTTATTTTATTTTGGGTGGGTATGATTGCTCTAAAGAGCGTGAGTGTGCTTTATCTCATAGTGCTGCTTCACATTGCTGCTTTTAATAATGGCCAAAGAACTAATTATCTTTGTACTGGGTTTGAACTGCTGGGAAGATCTCTCTCTCTCTCTCTCTCTCTCTCTCGCTCTCGCTCTCTCGCTCTCTCTCCTCGCTCTCTCTCTCTCGCTCTCTCTCTCTCGCTCTCGCTCTAGCTCTCTAGCTCCATTTGATAGGTTGAGTTGAATCATGTGAGATGATTTGATCTCTTGGCCGTAGTTTGAACGCACTCAGAAAAGTATAAGTCGCAGGACCAGCCAGAGAGCTAAAAAGTGTGCCTTATAGTCTGGAAAATATGATGTACTAAATAAATACAATCCAACAATCCAAAAATAACCCTCAGCATTTGCTAATGATACATATTTAGCATGTAAGACTATGGACTGAAAAATACTGTTACATAAATCATTAAATACTCCACTATAGAACATTAAATTGCTCCCCACAATATTTTGAGCCCACTGAGATTACATTTAGGGAGCATGTGCAAACAAATCTGCTATTTCGAGCCGTTATGTGTTTGTGGCGTGTTATGGTGTGTTTGTGGCGTGTCGTGAGGGACCTGATGGGATCATGAAGGTGTATCCCTGCTTCAGCTCTATCCTCTGACAGTCATGGCACTTGTCTCCCAGGAAGATGTCACCCTGTTTCCCTGACAACACCCAGTTCTCATAGGTCTCCAGGTTTTGGGGAGAGGGCGGGATCAGCCAGAATACCTGCACGGGTCAAGATGGACAAAATAAATACTGTGAGGATTGTAGTCTGATCAATAGATCAGTAAGCTTTTAATTGTGCACATCCTAATTTACTGTTCAAAGCAGAACAAAAAGCCATAGTAAGTAGTAGAAAGAGCTAACGCATGCTACAACAACTATTTCATTTTGTGGGCACCCACCCGTGCGACAGTGAGAGTTTGGTCTCTAGCATTTGCCACTTCAGGGCGTGAAAATGACATTTTCAGCTGTATTTCTGTAACCGATGGTCCGATTGACCTCAAATGAAAAGGTCAGCACTTGACAGTGTGAACCCTTTTATTCCAACATTGGCCACTAGGGGGGGGTGGTGTAATTTTTAAATTTAGCTGGATTAATTGGTCACAGAATAATTGGTCACAACAGCGGAATAGAGTGTCACAATACAAGTTGGGGACATGGATGGGATTGCAGTTCACTGCTCACCTTCAACGTCAATTAGCACATGATCATCCACTCCATGATATACTTGAAGGGGGTTGATTCTAACATTCCAATTGTTGTGTAGTGACTTAAATTACCAAAAACCTGTTCCATGACCAAGGGTTCTACTCGTGGAAGGCGTTTATCCAAATAGAATAGGTGTAATTCCATTAGATCATCAAATTTGGAATACTTGTTGCCAATTATAATATATTGGTGCCTTCATGATTTGCAGGGCTTCCAGCGAATTGCTTGGATGTGGCGGAGCTGGGTTTGGCTGGTGGTTCTGCAGAGCCCAACCCGGGCCCTCAAGGACTGACCCGCCCCAGGTGGGGCTCGTCTCTTTGTTCTATCTTGCACAGGTGGGCTCA
Organism: Muraenolepis orangiensis; assembly: GCA_027704905.1. Lineage (NCBI taxonomy): Eukaryota > Metazoa > Chordata > Actinopteri > Gadiformes > Muraenolepididae > Muraenolepis > Muraenolepis orangiensis. The sequence continues at coordinate 1,576,684 of CM051001.1, read as the reverse complement.
CAGCTTTTTATTCCGCACGGATGGGCGCACCCTTTGTCCTGCAAGTGTCTTAGCATGGTTGATTCCTACACAGAACATGAGGACCAGAACAGACCTTTCCACCTCGCAGGATGTGGTACCAAACTGATGTGCCTCCAAAGTCAATATGGAAGTCTGTGAAGCAGCCCTGAACACTCATCAGACAGTACCTAGGTGGCATGCAAGGTTAGAGTTAGAGCCCAGTGGAAGAAAACAGTACAACTCTAGCAGGTTGTCAGGTGGGAGGCCATACAAGTATTTAATTAGATAAGCTTTGCAAAAATAGGGTTGTCTCGAGTCCCATTGTTTTTTTAAACCTGCCAAGATGGAAAGAGAGTGACTCACTTCTGTACTTTAGGGTAGTGCATGTCTATGATGGCGTTGGTGGAGTCTCTCTGCCTCTCCTTGAGGTGCCGGGGCCACATGTTGTCCACCCAGTCTATCAGGTCCACCTGGGGGTCGGGGAGAAGGGTCATCTAATGATAACAGCTTCCCATTACCTCAAGGAAAACCATCTAACAAAGATGCAGTAAAACAGCTGCTGATGACTGATGTGGTGCTACCGCATGATCTGGAGTAAGAGGCTGTTAATCGACTGACCGACGCGGGCCGCTTCACCAGGTTCTCCAGCTTGGTGTGGCTGAACTCCAGGCTGATGACGTTGTAGAGCTTCTCCCGCTCAGAGGGAGGAGTATCATAGTAGCGGCGCCACTGGGCCATGGACATCTCGATGCCCTTCTGAGTGTTTACGTCCATCACGTCCACAATGCGCCTGCTGCCTGTGAGAGATGCCAAGGGGTGATGGAGTTAGCATAGTAGCATCGATCAAAAGGCACCATGCCTGCTTTTGTTCATAGCGAAGGAAATTTAAAGCACAAACAAAGAGAAATCGAATTCAAGTTCCATTTGTATAGACAATGAAACTGAGCAATTGTATTTGTGTTCATGAATGACTAATAAAGAGCACCTACCAACAAACAGCTTGACATCGCTTACACTAAAATCAGGGTCTGGCATTCTGAAAGAAAAACAAGATTAGTAACACCAATAATCTATATACTGGAGTGGGGTTGGGGGGGTGAACAAAGGGCTTCCCAAGTCAGTGCTGGAGATAAACAGCAAAAGATAAAAGATGTGTGGAGGGAGGATCTTACTCTATTCCGAGGCCATCTGCTTTCTCAAAGATAATGGGATCTCTGAGGCCTTCCCTCTGGATGTACTCAAATGTGAATTCTGGAGACGAGACACAAGGATGAGAAACCCAGTTATCAAAACAGCACTCAAGACAGTTTAACTTCTTTGTTCATACAGGCCAAGAACTGTACGTTTTATTACAGTTATTCACAAAGAACAGATCTGACCTTTGCCCTCCATGCGCTTGATGAGTTCTGAGTTGAAGCGGCTGCCGTGCAGCTTCTCGTCCAGATCGAAGGTGCGCTTCCCTTCGATCTCGTCGTCTGAGATGCCATCGTCCTGGTAGCGTCGTCGAGTGCCTGTGCGCTACAGATGGAGGAGGAACTCTCAACACTCATGTCAGAGCTGAAACACATAAGCTTACTATGAGAGAATTGGGCCAAAAGCTGATGGTTTTGACTCCTCTTTATACTCAAAGGGTGGGCTCTACATCACAGTAATGAAATGTTGTCAATAAAACACAATGGCAGCATGTTAAAAAAAAAAAAAAAAAAAAGCGCTGTGACTTGAATGCGTGTCAAAGACCACATTGTATGTTCAGGTCCTGCACTATGGAACATTACTGGTCTGGGATGAAAGGTTTGCTGTTGGCTTTTATTCTACATAATTGTATTCCTTGTGTGAACTCCTAAATGGGACAGAAGCTAGGTATCTGGCTAACATTTGCATAAGAGGCTATACAGATTGACTATTCAAATATTCATTGCGTAATGCAGGCAAATGCCGTTTTCTCAAATACTTTCAATGATACTGCAATAAAGTTTTATGAAAATTGTTATGATTATACAAGATAGATAAGGGTGAACCAGAACAATGATACCTTGATAACAATCAGGCAGTAAACTACTCAACAGTTCATATGCAAGCCAAACAATGCAATAGTACAATAGCAGGGGTTAATCTTCACATACACAATGCACCCCCCCCCCACTCCCCAACATCCATTCACCATCAGCGGCTTGGCTAGACAGATGGGTCACCCTACCCCCACTGGATTTAAGTCATATTAATCTTTAAAAATACTCATCCATAATGCAAAAGCAAGATAAGGAAATCATAACAGCATAACTAAATTAATTATCATTATTAAAAAGGACAAGCTGAGGGATAGTTGTTGAAGAACTAAAATAAGCACATATGCAGAGGATGTATTTAAACCCAATACAAATGATGAGTTAACAGTCCTTAACACATAAAAACACACATAATGGTGTTATTCATCCTGATATTCCAACCAACAAAGCTTAAATACGCTACTACGCTACGCTACTAGTATTATGTATTGGTAAATAACGAATAGTATGAAGTACTTTAGGACTGTAAAGCTCTTGTTGATGTTCTCCTTAGTGAGATATACAAACACACAATGAGAGCCCCCCACTGCGGTGTATTAAAACACCGTATTAACTCAACACACACACCCTTTAGTTAACTTGGTGTTAAAAACATAACCCAAACAAGATGAAGATACTCACCAATCGTTTGCTGTACCGAGTATGAGGGTCCTCCATAACCTTCAGGGGAAACAACATGATACATCGATCTGATTAATGAACTATAGATGATGGTATCGATCCAATTAACAACGTATATATGATGGTATCGATCCAATTAACAACGTATATATGAAGGTATCGATCCAATTAACAACGTATATATGATGGTATCGATCTAATTGATTAAGTATATATACTGGTATCGATATAATTAATGAAGTATATATGGTGGTATCGATATAATTAATGAAGTATATATGGTAGTATCGATCTGATTAATGAAGTATATATGATGGTATCGATCTGATTAATGAAGTATATATGATGGTATCGATCTGATTGATGAAGTATATATGATGGTATCAATCTAATTAATGAAGTATATATGGTGGTATCGATCTAATTAATGAAGTAGATATGATGGTATCGATCTGGTGACCGAAGGGGAATCGAAGCGACCCGTGGAGGAGCTAGCTATGAACCTAGCTCACAGTGTTTAGCTAGCAGACTAGCATCGGCTAACAATACAACAAGTATGAACATAAAGAATGAACATAAAGAATGAACATGACGTATGAACCATCAGAACCCCCGACGAGCCCCAGGAAGCCCTGAAGGAGCCATTACTGATGGAGAACCAAAGAGCGCCTGGTTCCTTCGGGTTCCTTTAGGTTCCTTCCCTGAACGCTGAGCGTTAGTCGAGTCTTTAAGTAACAGTGCTAACATTAGCTTCTGATGCTAGCCTCCACGGAGACGTACCTCTGGTCCCTCGGGGTGCCGGTGGTGTCAGGTGTTTCCCGGTCCGTGTGAGGAGCCTCACAGCGCAGTCCGCTCCGCCATGTCTCTAATAACCCTATTCAGCTGCTGTTGTTAAGACGAGAAAGTTAAGACGAAGCGCTACGAGCCGCCATTTTCAGCTTGTCACCAAACACACAAACGACGAGCTGGAGGCCCGAAGACCCGCCTCCATATATACTACTGGCCAATAGGAGCCGGTCATATTAGCATAGCGGGGACGCGATTGGACAATGGAATGGCTGTTTACCGTAAAGGCCAATTCATTTCTGGAAGAAGTGAACAGCAACATTGGTCTCCATGATGACAGCTCACACACACGGAGGCTCGATTTAACTCGATTTAACTCATGGCGTCCAGGACCTGCTCATCTCGATTTAACTCTATTTAACGCATGGCGTCCAGGACCTGCTCATCTCGATTTAACTCTATTTAACTCATGGCGTCCAGGACCTGCTCATCTCGATTTACCTCTATTTAACTCATGGCGTCCAGGACCTGCTCATCTCGATTTAAGTATATTTAACTCATGGCGTCCAGGACCTGCTCATCTCGATTTAACTCTATTTAACTCATGGCGTCCAGGACCTGCTCATCTCGATTTAACTCTATTTAACTCACGTGTGTGGGGTTGTTTATGCCTCAGTCAGAGCTCCTACCCAGAGTGTGTATGTACACCGCAATACACAAATAACAGTCAGTCGATCGTCGCTTGAACAGACTACAAAGCAAATCTCAAAAGAAACACATACATCTTCACATACATCTCAAACATATTTTATTTCAGAACAATCTTCACATTAAAGACCATCTCTTTAACTACGTCAGCAGCACACGACATAAAGTTATACAAAACTAAAATGGAACCCCCTGTTCAGAGTAACAGGCCCAGATGGAGCACAAGTTCAATTGATGCAGTGAGAAACGGCGCTTCGTTATTGACATGAATTATTGTTCATATTATCTATTAAAAAGAGACGTCTAACTACAATGTGCAATTACAGGTGGCGCCGCCAGGGGGTGCCGAAAGTCCAGAATAATTATATTTATATAATATATATTGTAAAGGGCCGATATTCAATTATGAACTACTGTATTTAAACAAAAACAATGACACCAAGACGACATTTCTATAGAGCTATCATAACACATTTCCCAACACCGCATACAGAAATTATAATTCGAACTACAATTGGGAGGGTTGAACATAAGATGTGGACTTAGAGTAAGTTCTTTCTTGGAGTAAACATTTCCCTGGAAACAAACCAAAAAAATAAATGGTTAATGAAAAGTTGAGTCAATGATATTTAACAGAATGTTATTCTGAATATATGTTACCTGTTTCCTACACCTTTACGAGAAGAAACTATACAGGTAGGAGAAGCCAACGATTCCAATGATGGAACAGCACAACGTGATCATCATCTTCTTCTGTAGCATGAATGGAGATCGCAATAGAGAGAAATGTGTGAGATATATTTGGAATTGGATTGACCCCTCAATTATTTAACAGGTTTGAGGTAAAGGCAATGACTGGTTTGGGGAAATGAAAAGGAGAACAAAGGGTCAGATGTGAGTGTGTGTGAGTGTGTGTGTGTGTGGTAGCAGGAACCGAGGACAATAGAGAGGGACTTACCTTGGCTCTGAAGGAACAGTGTAGTGTACTACATGCAGTACAGCCCTGTTGTGGTAATACTATACAGGCACATTCTTCAGAACAGCACACCCTTTTAAACAGAACTACGTGCTGGGACGCTCACCACAAAGTAGTTGAAACCCCAATAATACGTGAATGCATTAGAAACCAGCAGGCAACAGACCTACCAACAGACAGACAGAGCTACAGACAGACAGACCTACAGACAGACAGAGCTACAGACAGACATACCTACAAACAGACAGACCTACAGACAGGTGAAAACATGACCTCTGCCCATCGTCGCTGGCAAAGCTCATTATGTTAGGTTCTTTAAGAGGCACCCCAGAACAGAAACAAATAACACACAAACTTAGCTTAGGGTGATTAAAAAAGGTAAAATATTTAATTCCTTCAAAAATATTTAGCACTGTACATTAAGCACATTAATTAACATTAATTAAACAGTTAAAACACAACAGTTCATTTTCTTCCTCCCTTATAAATGATGTGGCACTAAGGAAAGGAGCCTGACTGTGGCAGGAGTCTGATGGTGATTATTGACATTAAGGTAAGGCTCACTTATGAACATTAATAAGTATGACGGCAAAGACTTCTGTGTTCACTGAGGCAGAATCATGTTAAAATAACCTCAGAAGGAATTGGTTATAAAAACACCAAGAAGGCACCCACAACCAGTAAGGAACAGTCCTGTCTAGTATGGTCTAGTTTGGAATCATTGCATTTTAAATATTAGCATAATTTATGTGAAAACAACCCAGGAAGTCTTCTGATTTCTGATCCCGACAGGGGTTTTTTTTTTCGTCAGGGATTTTCTAATGTCATTTGATCCACCCGACTAACGTTAGATTACAGGAACGTAACTAAGAATTGTATGTGAGAAAGACAAGTAGAACGTGTGCATAATGAGACCCTAAACACAGACCAAGGCTCAATTGGTTATTTACATGATTTAACTCGTTACGGACAGATATGATCCAAAAGTGCTGAAATGTGCCTTCCCTCATGGGACGTACAGTAGCTAGCTTCACATCAGAGAAGGTGTGGACAATTAAAAAAGCCACATGTCAAGGCAGGGCCACGTGTGGTCCTAGGAGAGCCGTGGACTCACCCAAAGGCACTCTGGAAACAAGACTAATTAAGGATTTGTAGCTTTGTGTATACAAACGAAGAATGTGTATGTGCTTATAGGTCCTGTTTCCAGGAAAGTCAGTCAGTGTAATTCCATGCCGGCTGGGTCACAGACGGTCACGGTTAAGGGTCTTTGGCCCAGAAGATGAGATCCATCTGAAATAGACGGGGCTTCTTTCTCAAGGCGTTTCACCCCATCCATCCGTAACAGCCGATGAGGGGTGGTGGGGTGTGTGATGACGAGGTGACATTGAGGAAGATGACTTATGAAAACAGAGGAGGTTGGGCCCTCCTATAGGGTCTCAGAGAGGATGATGGCGAGGAGGACCACAGCGAGTACAGCACAGACCACGGCGATAATGACCATCTTCTGCAGCCACAGAGGGATGGAGCGGAGAGGAGAGAGGAGAACACGTGAGGGTTCATCATCCACTTCATTTAGAGGAGCAATAAAACACTGAAACAGGAGCAAACATAGGAGATTGGCCTTTTTACACTCTGTTGGGGCAAAGCAAAACACACAGATCCCCTCATCCCTGATAGTGGGCCTGTTTTATAACCAGCATGGCCCACTTCCTTCTACCTGCCAGGATGACCCTGGTCCAATGTAACGAGAGGGTGATCCCAGGGTCATCCTGAACACACCCGGGTGTCCGCTAGGAGGACATTTTATTATTAAGTATGCTGTCATCCAGAAGTCATCAAACTGTATATCCATGTCCTACTCTGGTTTATACTGCTTTGTGCACTTAAGTAAGGTTACACCCATGTTTACTTTGCAACATAACATTATGACGGTGTTGTCATAGCAAATGCTGCTTTCTGATTGGCCTAAATAGGTACCAGGCGCTGGTGTCCATTAAGTGTTGTTGTGGAGGTAAGTTTTGACAGTATAAAAGGCCAATTTCCTGCATTTGTGACCCTGTTTGCAAGGTTTCAGTGTGTCACTTTTCCACCCAGACCCCATGACCAAACACCTAGTTACTAAAAGACACATGCTTGCTACAACAAACAGTAGTTTGAGTGGGGAGTGGGGAGCAGTAGAACAAACAAACACACCCCACATAAGACAACACCACAGGGAGAGCAAACATTCCCAACAAATGCAAATACAGCAGGTCTCACGGCAACATGGAGAGAATGCAACCCCTTTATCCAAAGCTGGTTTGAAAAACCCACACCTATTGCGGTAGAGCGGATGTCACTTGAGCTAGTTACTCACCCTTCATTCTCTCCTGCTATTCAAACATCAGTTCACTTCAATCCTACCGACAACCCCACAATGAGTGCTATAATGGCCAGCAAGATCAGCACTATCACGACTATTATCACGGCTTTCTGTTGGGAACAACACCAAGAGGCTTCTCATCAGTCTATGTAATCACACACACTTACATCCATCAAAGCAAAGTCAAATGTAAATGGAGTTCTTTAAGTTCAAAAGTAATTTCCATGTTTGCCAATAGCATAGAAGCTCAATGGCACATGTCAGCACAGAGCTGTGTGCCTGACACATGAACACTATCTTATCCATGCAGCAAGTCAAGAAGCTATTTGCACCTCTAAAACCTGACCTAGCAGTACACACATGCATTACATTAAAACATTAGTAAAGGAAGCTAGAGCAAAAGAAGATTGTGAAAACTCAAGAGTGTGTGTGTGTGTGTGTGTGTGTGTGTGTGTGTGTGTGTGTGTGTGTGTGTGTGTGTGTGTGTGTGTGTGTGTGTGTGTGTGTGTGTGTGTGTGTGTGTGTGTGTGTGTGTGTGTGTGTGTGTGTGTGTGTGTGTGTGTGTGTGTGTGTGTGTGAATAGGAGGTCATCTTCAGGTATGGAGGAGAGAGTTCTTGATGACTGGAGGTTGGAGTTGGGGTGGAGGTTGAGGTGGAGTTGGGGTGGAGTTGGAGTTGGAGTTGGGGTGGAGGTTGGAGGTGGAGGTTGGAGGTTGGGGTAGGGGTGCATGTTCATGTCGTCAGCCAAGTTTCCCAAAAGTATCCCGGGTGATTCTCGAGGAATGACCACTCAACCTTCACACAGAGGAGACGACTCTGTCTCTTTAAGGTTTCATTATGGAAATGTGTTAGAAGATGCTGATTGGTTACTCCCTGGCCGTAGACGTGATGTCATCACTGCTCTGCCTAGTACCTACGTTTCCTCAAAGGACTTCTGACAATCGCCATAGTCGGTGTCATAGTCCGTTTCCTTAATTTGCCATTCAGCGATTTGTTTAGGATGAATTAATTAATGTCCGATATAAAAAGACCCCGATAACACTGGCTTCCCCCTAGACTTCTACTGCCGTTCTTCGGGGGTTCCATTCCCTACTACACCTAACGCAGCAGTAGGATGTACCAAGGTGAGTGGTCTCGTCGAGCCACCAGGGATACGGTGGGACCCGGCCCTCCGTCAACTCACACGCCGAGCCTCTTGCTGAAACTTTGCGGCCTTCTTAGTGTCGGCTACCGCCCGCTCCACGAACCCCACCGATTGGTCCATGTTGCTCTCAATCCTGTCAATCATTCCACCCTGACGGCGGTGGTTGAATGGGAATGCGAGTGTGTGTGTGTGTGTGTGTGTGTGTGTGTGGTGTGTGTGTGTGTGTGTGTGTGTGTGTGTGTGTGTGTGTGTGTGTGTGTGTGTGTGTGTGTGTGTGTGTGTGTGTGTGTGTGTGTGTGTGTGTGTGTGTGTGTGTGTGTGTGTGTGTGTGTGTGTGTGTGTGTGTGTGTGAAGGAGGTAAAAGGACAAGGAAGCAAAACGACAATAAAAAGGAGAAGAAAGGAGAGAAATGTAAGCGTTACTGTACTGCGTGTTTGTGTGTGAGGGAGTAGGAGTAGCCATAAGGAAAGAGGCGCAGAGCCTCTGCTGGGAGAGCCAGAGCAGCTGTGGGCGGGGCCTATGAAGGTAAAGTAGTGAAGAAGGGTACCTTGCGGGCCTTGGTCTGGTACCTTACAGCCTTTTTTGTCTCCAGTTTGGCCGCCTCTACGTGGTCGACTGACTTGGATACGTTCAACTCAATGTTCTCTACTATGTCCCCCTGAAGGAAAGAACAGACACATACCAGGACCTCGTGAAGAAAACTGGATCTGTGGTCCTCTCAACAAATAGCCCTTAAGGCTATTTCAGACAGACTTCAGCAATCAATATAAGCAAAAACAACATACAGATACAATATATTATCATTATGATAAAATCATATTTCCACACAAAAATAACAGTACAGAAGGGGCGATCGAGGTGGTTAAAGAGCCTTACCTCAAGAGAGCTTCCCTCAGGGAAGCATGAAGCAATCCGTAAGAAATACATGTTTACATATCAGAATCATACGCTGGTTCAACACACCTGGAAATGCAATACATTCCCATACTGTACCAGTATGGGAATGTTTCAGGATATCTAGCTTAGCATGTTTTTAGAATAATATACCCAATATCTAATTGATTAATTGTTTAGATTTCTCTATATATATATTCTGCGTCAATTTGCATGGTACTAGATAGATAGTGATGTGTTGGATCCCAAGGCTATCCATGCTATATTAAGGGCAATCCATGCTATATTAAGGGCGATCCATGCTGTATTAAGGGCAATCCATGCTGTATTAAGGGCGATCCATGCTATATTAAGGGCTATCCATGCTGTATTAAGGGCAATCCATGCTATATTAAGGGCAATCCATGCTATATTAAGGGCCCATGCTATATTAAGGGCTATCCATGCTGTATTAAGGGATAGACTACCTGGCTCTCCACCAGCATGGCGATGTCCACAAACATGTCATGGAGCTCCTTGATGCTGCTCTCGAGACGCACAATGTCTTTGTGGCGCGCTTCGATCTCATTCAGGGCCTGCTTGGACATCCCAGAGTCCACGATCTGCACAGGAGAGCAGGGGCAGTTTTCAGTGCTCGAAAAAGTTCTCAAAATTATATTCCAAACAAGGAAAAAGATGCTATACAATAATACACATTTTGAATACCCATAAGCTCTAGCTTACCCCTGCAGTGAACACGGCAGCATTGCCACTCTCCAACATCTCCTCTAGTTCCTCATCCGTTGTTGCTTTGCCGGCTGAAATAATCAAGAAATAATAAATCTGTATAACATACATCAAGCATTATTGATCTACTACAGTGTGTGTGTGTGTGTGTGTGTGGTGTGTGTGTGTGTGTGTGTGTTGTGTGTGTGTGTGTGTGTGTGTGTGTGTGTGTGTGTGTGGTGTGTGTGTGTGTGTGTGTGTGTGTGTGTGTGTGTGTGTGTGTGTGTGTGTGTGTGTGTGTGTGTGTGTGTGTGTGTCTCACTGATCTCCAGCTGCCTCTGGATTCGTCCTTTGCTCCTCTCCCTGAAGTCCACCTGGGCCTCGTTGTACTTGGTCATCACCTCCACAAACTTCCTGGAGAGCACGGCGTGCTGGGAGGACAGGGTGATGGTCAGGTACCGGGGGGGGGGCATGGGGTACCTGGGGGGGGGGGGGGCATGGGGTACCAGGGGGGGGGGGGCATGGGCACACTCTACTACTTTGATCCCTATTGTTTGATACCAATTCATTAGTACTGCTACATATATGTACTGTGGTGACCCGCTCTGCACTCCTACTACCAAGTGTATTTACTTACACTCCGTCTGTCCCCACATGACACTGACCATCACAAAAGACTAAATGACTGTTGTAAATGGACTGCACTTATTTAGCGCTTTTCTAACCAATGCGGCCACTCAAAGCGCTTTACAGTCAAGCCTCATACACACCTATTCATACACACATTCATCCACTCACCCAGTCATTCATACACACATTCATCTACCGACGGCGGAGTCAGCCATGCAAAGGCGACAGCCAGCCCGTCGGGAGGCGTTAGGGTGTCTTGCTCAGGGACACGTCCACACTTGGCTAAGGAGGACCGGGGAATCGAACCAGCAGCCTGCGGGCCATGTGAGGTGTGTTGATGGACTCGGTCCAGGAGGTCTGTACCTGGGATTTGCGTATCCGCATGTCAGCAGATACCCGCTCCTGCTCGTCTGCCTCCAGGTTCCTCTCGATGGCTGGAACAGAAGGCCCAGTTAGAAACCAGTGACAGTATGGGATACAGTCACACTAACTGTATCCCTACAGTTACACTAACTGTATCCCAAAATAAGGGATACAGTTAGTGTAACTGTATCCCTTACTGTGGGATACAGTTAGTGTAACTAGTGTCCTACACTGAGCAGTCACTTGTGTGTATGTTAGAATGTTGTCTTTTCCGTAGGAATCATGCAAGTGCGTGTGTGTCTCTCACTCTTGAGCTTGTTTCTGGCGTTGTTGGCCATCTTCTTGATGTCATTAGTGATGGCCTCCAAGTCTTCCTGTGTTTCTGTGTTAGGATGGACACCCAGTTATCACCAGCTCTATGCTCACTCACAGACAACCTCCATATCAAATGCTATGTTGTAATGTTTAGTTTGATAAAAATACCTGAAAAACGAACCAAGATTATTTCTAGTGAGGTAAGACCCCGTCAATTGTCGTTATCATCAATCACTATCTAAACAATTTTTGAGGGCCTTCAACATCCGCTGATGGATACAAGAGTTCCTTTTGAAAGGTAGAACAGTACAAGAGAGAGAGACTCAAGGAGAAGCGGTAGCAGGGTTTGGGTGGTCTTACTCTGGTCAGACGTGGGAGCAGACAGGATGACCGAGAACAGCTTCCTGACCTCAGACACGTTGTCATCGATCTTATCAATACTGTGCCTGATGTCCTCAATCTGCACAACCAAGCACACACATAAGAGGCACACTCAAATGCACGCACGCACACACACACACACACACACACACACACACACACACACACACACACACACACACACACACACACACACACACCACACACACACACACACACACACACACACACACACACACACACACACACACACACACACACACACACACACACACACACACACACACACACACACACACACACACACACACACCTGACAGAAGAAGTCATCCATGAATGCTGCATTGTCCATAGAGATCTCCACATCTTCGTCATCATGGTCGCAGGTCTTGAGGACAGGAGAAAACAAGAGGAGGAAAACAAAGGTAAAACCGTGTACACTTATACATGCATCTCCGATATAGGTCAATGAAAAGTGTCCTTGTGAGTGTAGCACCTGGCTGGTCCAGGTACCTGCTGAAGGCAACCATTCAAAGAAAGAGGAAAGGCTGTCATTTAACCCAACTAGTGCATGGAGTTTCAATTCAATAATCCAAACCTAAATGAGAAGAAAATGATCTAAAGCATTAATTGGTCATTAAATGAATGTCCATGTGAGTGTGTCCATGTGATTCACAACACAAGGTGCAAATAGTCAATGCCATTTTGAAAAACATCCCTTCTAAATTTAAATACAAACAAGCATATTCACGAGCAAAAAGCACTTCACACAACTAGAATGAGCAGCGCTGTTTGCTTCAGTGTTGTTGATCGTCGGCTCCACCGTATGAAATCATCAATAATAAATAAAGCGCCAGTCAACACATCTTCTCCCCACCCTTATCACTTGACAACGCAGACGTCCTCTGTGGTCATAAACCCGCAGGTCACAGGACACACAGGGTAAACACTGCTTCCATGGCTGCCACCCCAACCCAGGGGACGCCCACTGCGTGCAGCTAACTTGGAAGGAAACCAACCTGTGCTCAACCGCAGATCAATGTAGACACAACACACACCCATGGAACAGAGACACTGACAAGTGACAACTGTTGCTGGACAGAGAGTGGCTCGAAAAGACAAGCAGTTAAAGAGAAATACAAAGAAATAGGCTGTAGCAGTGGTTGTTTCCTTAACAACCAGGCCTGACCAAAGTCAAGGTGTTAAACACCAAGTAGTACAGGCCTCTCCTTCCTGACTAAACATCAGCTGACCCAGGTCTCCACTGAGTCAGCTGAGACAGCAAACACAGCTTACAACAGGACCCCTGTACAAGTCCAGCATGACCCTCTTTCAATCTTCTAATTCTATACTTCCCCTTATATAACCAGTAAACTGCTCCTATTGGAATCTACATTATTTGAATATATATCTATATAGATATAGATATAGATATATAGATATAGATATATAGATATATATATATATATCTGCTCATTTAAAAAAGGAGGATCATTTTCATAGTATCTATTATTGCGGTTTATCTCCATCTCTCATTCCCTATACAGCTGACGGACTAGAGTCACACAGACTGAAAGTAGGCTAACAAAGCAGTTATTTTCCCTATATTCACATACACACCTACATATAGGGCTACAGAACACACATATAGGGCTACAGAACACACATATAGGGCTACAGAACACATATATAGGGCTACAGAACACACATATAGGGCTACAGAACACACATATAGGCCTACAGAACCCACATATAGGGTTACAGAACCCACATAGAGGCCTACAGAACCCACATATAGGCCTACAGAACCCACTCAGGCCTACATAACCCACATAGAGGCCTACAGAACCCACATATAGGCCTACAGAACCCACTCAGGCCTACAGAACACAGAGCAGGCCTGTTACCATTTAAAAAAAGGGATCCTGAATCCTGAATCCCTTTTCAGGTATTTGAATAGCAAACATGGCCCAGCCAGCGTGTAGGGAAATTACAATGCGCTGGGAAGCCATGAACCAGTTTGAAGACATTTCCACCTGAAGAACTCAACAGGTTGGAAAGCTGTTGACACACTCCACCACACACGTTCTGCAACAGTGGATAAGACACGGCAGCCATTTCCTTCCCATATCCCTCATTCAGCTAAAACTTTAAGTAAACCAATGAAAGACTTCCTTTCCCCACCTAAATAGCAGAAAATACATGTGAACGCTTAATGCTGACAGTTACAATTAGCAAAGAAGGGAGGGGGCTCGAGTCAGTCATGAAGACAACTATCAACAGAGGGGCCTTGTAAACTGCAACACATTGTGAAGTTAAATAGTCAGGCCACCTCTCAGCCAGTGTGTAGGGTGGTAGAAACAGGACCAAAACAGAGGCATGGCTATTCATGGTTACACTCTGAGTCACAGGGCATGGAGGTAAAAGGAACTTCCTTTGAATGTAGAAAGATCTGACCAGGGACAGGGGTCGCTATGAGCTGGCTGGAAACCATGTCCTCAGGCATGCGTTTCTTCTTTGCATTGTCCCTGACAAAGACTATAAAGACCCCACACTGGTGTGTGATGACAGGAGAGGGGTTGTATTAGAGATTGACAACTGATGGGTTACAGTTCCACAATGTTTGTATTAATGCATGAAATACACTTCAGCCACCCTTCGATATTTGCTTCCACATATTTGTAGTTGTATTTATCTATATGTAAATGTACAGTGACAGATCGTATGCAACAGTAAAACCAGATGTTTTCTCCATTGATATAATGGAGGAAACTCCATATAACCTCTGCATATAAACCTCAATATTCCCTGGAGGTTCCCTATATGCTAGTCCTACATGGACTAGCTTGGCTGGTCGATGGACTGACATGTGGGCAGGCATGAGGCTCTCCTGGTGTGATGGAGTTGTGGATGGCAGCATACAATATAGCATTACATAATTATGTTGAGACAACCCGTAATTGGGTTGTCCAAATCCTTAGGAGCACGGATCAGACACAAACAGACCAATCTGAATGACGTCTTTGGGGACACAGCAGCTGTGCAGTAATTAAGAGCCCTTATGTTAGACAACATATCAGTAATTAAGAGCCCTTATATTAGTCAACATATCAGTAATTAAGAGCCCTTATGTTAGACAACCTATCAGTAATTAAGACATAATGTAACAATGTTGTACATGGGATGTTGTACATTAAAGTATTTTTTTAATTCAATATACTCACTGTGTATTAGAGTATCTTAGTCTTGACAAAGTGGATGACTAGTTTTTAGAAGTAGTCAGGTAATAGTTCCAGTTATCTGAAATATGAGGAAATTCTGCAGTGACCAAGCCAATTTCAACAATGGTGCATTATAGTTACTACAGTGGCTTCCGCATTATACATGTTGCTTACCGGGTCTCTATAATGCAATAGATCAGAATGCTGTGTTCCAAATGTATAAACCCAGTTCCTTTAAAGCTCACCTAATACTGAAAACCCTCACAATAAACCTTTGCCGACTGCCTTTATAGGATGCATGGCTCAACATTATCACATCAATCCTCAACAGTTAAACCACAGTCTGCCACCCCACTAGACCAGACCCAAGCTGTGCAATATGTTGCATAATCTGGTCCCCAGTGCATCTCTCGTGCAGACTTCCTATTGGATATAGTAGTGGCTTAACCCCATCTAAATCCCCATGTTCCAGAGTCACTAGATCAGAGATCAGACCCGGAGTCGGGTCCACACCCCTTTTTAACAAAAACAGCTGAACCTGGAAGTGCCTTTAAGGAAAAACAGACCGTGAACTCTGACCCCCTTCAAGAATACTTAATATTAGTAACCATCGATAGAACCGTATCCCAGGCCGGTCGGGGACTTGGAAAATAGTGGCCAGCAGGCAGATAGACCAAACCATGGTGGTGCAGAGAGGAAATGAGGACGGGTTGAGACCATGGTAGTGTAAATCATGTCTCTTGGTTACACTTCTCATGCTGTGATGTTGACTTTGAATCTCAGACTTATTGTTAAGTGGAGAAAATAACCAAGATAATGAGGATTGTTAAATGACAAATTCAACACAATAATTAAAAGTACACTAACATGTTTAATTTAAGTTCCCCTGTCACTTCTCTTTCATGGTGTCAGACAATACTCAATCATACTTCCAGTGAGTCCTGTCACTTCCCTTTCATGGTGTCAGACAATACTCAATCATACTTCCAGTGAGTCCTGTCACTTCCCTTTCATGGTGTCAGACAATACTCAATCATACTTCCAGTGAGTCCTGTCACTTCCCTTTCATGGTGTCAGACAATACTCAATCATACTTCCAGTGATGTAAAATGCAAACGATGTCCTCAAAATGCAAACGACCAATCAATTATTTCAGTACAGTATTGTCGGTTTGCCCAAGGCCAAATTTATATTTTGTTCCCCGTTTATATAGTGATTTTGTCCTTTAAACAGGTTTAAACACACACAAAATGCGGTCTACAAAGTGAAATTCCAACAATATTGTTTCTTCGATCAAATTCCATTATATACATATTCCATTAGTGGATGGAACTCTAGCCTGTTTGGACATGACCTTTACACCCTGACACCTTATTGTGCAGGAGACTGATCCCAAGACAAGGGAGCTACACAAGTGTATAGTCGTAGCTTCAGGCTAATCTATTATCTGGAGTTTCCGGTTGCCTGCCTGCCTGCCGCACGCACACACACACAAATCATATTTAATAAATATTAGACCTTAACCGTCCAGGTGGTTCTGGGAACACCTTTAAAGAGGCCTGAGGACTCTGGGAACACCTTTGGGAACTATACATACATACATGTTATTCTTCTAGTGTGTGCATCATCCATCCAAACCAGGTGACAGGAGGCCTCCGCTTATCGAGGTCACCAACATGTACTTTAAACCTTGTTTTAAGGCAGTACATTTGAGTTATAATGGACGAGCTTTAGGACCAAGGCAAGAATAAGATCGCCGAATGTTTATGTAAAAGGAAAAATAGCGTATGCGAAACAAATTAGTTAGTTTATATAAAACAAGCAAACAAGCTAATTGTGTATTCCTTCCACGGGTGTGGTTGTCTTCGGACGGTTTGACCCATTTATAATGGTCCAAACACACCGAGCTACTACTGCGTGGTAATGTTAATTAATGTTAATTAATGTTCAACAAACTGACATGAGTCTAAAGTCCATGTGTACTGGTACCAGGTGAGAGGAGCCCGTTACTGGAGGTTAGAGAGCGGACCTCCAGGTGAGAGGAGCCCGTTACTGGAGGTTAGAGAGCGGACCTCCAGGTGAGAGGAGCCCGTTAGTGGAGGTTAGAGAGCGGACCTCCAGGTGAGAGGAGCCCGTTAGTGGAGGTTAGAGAGCGGCCATCAGACCTCCAGGTGAGCCTTACTTACCGCTTTCAGCTGCTCCAGTCGGTCCTTCATCTCGTCGGCTGGTGGCTGCTAGTACCTCGATATACGGGGGAGAAGAGGCGCTAAATCAATACAGATATATCGATCTGTTCCTCAGCCAGCTGCCCGGCTAGCCGTCCTGTGGGGTCGTCCTGCCGCCAGAAGGAAAATAAACTTTTACAAAGTCTTTGGTCCAGACGGCCGTCTGTGAAGAAGTCGGACTTTTGTCTCCTAAATATCTAGATTTTCGGGCGTATTTCCGTAAAATATAATATGGCTGCTGGGGTTTAAAGCCGGTGGTGGTCGACGCTAAACCTCCTCATCGCCCGGAGGATTAAAACAGCAGCATAATAATAATCTGTCTCTGGTGCGGAGGAGGAGTGGTTCTAATCTGAAACGCACTTTCTGGCTCACTGCGCATGCGTGAGGAGGACCTGCGTGTGTCCTAGCGTGTAGCATGTAGCTCCTCCCTGGGCTAGCCGGGCTAGCCTCCGAGGAGGACCCCTCCTGTGGCCCTAGCATGTAGCTCCTCCAGACACCGGCTCCACCAAGGAGCCGTCCGGGGGAAGAAGCTCTGCCGGTGGTTGTAGTGATGATGGAGGTCTAGGATGACCGGGGTTAGGCTATCGGCCCCGTGGATGTGTTGGGCAAACAGACCCCAGGATCGATCGATCGATCGATCGATAGGGCACCAAGTGAATTATTGACCCGCTCCTTCTGTTTACTACACGCACACAAACGCGCCTGCCTGGTTGAATAGTTATAGGTTATATACACGATAAGGTGTTACGGAGAGTTACCCACAGACAGGTGACATGACAGCTGTTGGATGTATAGTTGATAGTTTATATCGTATCAATCAACGCATGTTTACTTATGATGTATGACGGAAGGGCACTGCGTTCCACTGGGACGAGGTGACAAAACGGACCGAGATATGTATATATATAGTTATATATATTTATATTATATATATATTTATATTAGATATATATTATATTATATATATATATAATATATATAATATGTATATTTATATAATATATATACTTATATATTACATTATATATATATTACTAGTATAGTACTGTACATATATATTATAATATATATAATATATATGTATAATATTATATATTATTATATATACATATATTTATACAATATTATATTATATATAATATAAAAAATCGATATATTTTGATATTATATATATATTAGTGACATAAACAGTGAACCGTTATCCATGAGGGACCCCGTGTGGCTACATGCTTTATTAAGTACTTTATTAAGTACATCCAGCGGGTAATATGCAGCGGGTACATGCAGCGGGTACATGCAGCGGGTACATGCAGCGGGTACATGCAGCGGGTACATGCAGCGGGTACATGCAGCGGGTACATGCAGCGGGTACATGCAGCGGGTAATATGCAGCGGGTAATATGCAGCGGGTACATGCAGCGGGTACAATGCAGCGGGTACATGCAGCGGGTAATATGCAGCGGGTAATATGCAGCGGGTACATGCAGCGGGTACATGCAGCCACACGGACTGTGTTGTTGTGATTCTCATTTCAAAACAAGTGCAGTCCCTCACATTCCACTGGGTATAATAATAACGTCAGTGGAAGACAAGAGGTCAATCAATCCCAGGCCGTATAGCGCCCCCCGCTGGTGTATAGTGGTATGGCATAAAGGGGTCAGACCCGACTCATGCTCCATGACTTTTATCGATACGGTATTATAATCAATGAACCCTTGGTATGAGTTTGACCTTGTAAGGCCTAAGGCATAATAAACTGATAAAACGCTATAATCTGATTTTAATGTGTTTTGTCTTTATTTTTCATTTATTTTGTCTGTGACAAATATTAAAGTAACGTAGCTAATGTGTGTTTGTTACTGCTATTGACTAAGGATTTGACTATAAACTGGATATCTGTATCAACCAGGTCCATTTTAGACTTTTAACACTGACTTCGCGGCCCAACGCCATAGACCTGGAATGGTTTTAGAAGTCTACAAATGTATTGCCTAAATATCAAATATTAAACAATTAAAAACAGTCGGGGCTGTTTTCTGTTACAGGTCTTACCCATTTCTCATCGTGGGTTTGTCTGCCAGATGTATTTTTATTTCTAAGTATAAAGCAGTGGTGTGAAAATTTTATGTGCAAAACCCGACGACAGACAGCAGCAAATTGATAAAAATTGAATAAAAATAGAAAAGAATAAAGTTAAAAAAATAAAAATGCAATTTATAAAATGCATATATCGGCACAGAAAAAGAGCAATATGTATATATCAATCAATGTAATAAAATATACATTGTTATATGCTATACGCCCTTGTTCATCAGCAGCCTGATGGCCTGACTGTGGAAGCTATCTCTAAGCCTATTTGTACGGCACTTGATACTGAGGTATCGCCTGCCTGACGGTAACAGTGAGTACAGTTGGTGGCTGGTGGGCAATGTCTTTATGATGCGTTTGGCCTTGGCCACGCACCGCTGGTTGTATATATCCAGGAGGGAGGGGAGCTCACCTCCAACGATATACTGGGCCGTCCGCACCACCCTTTGAAGCGCTCTGCGCTCGAGTGCAGTGCAGTTCCCGTACCAGGCGGTGATACTGTATCACCACTGTAAGAACACTCCCGATTTTGCCGGTATAGATGCCGGTCAGGATGTGCTCTCCCCTCTGCTTCCTGAAGTCCACGATCAGCTCCTTGGCCTTCTTGACGTTGAGGGCGAGGCTGTTATCCTGGCCCATCACTGTCGTGTCGTCAGCAAACTTGATGATGACGTTGGAGCTGTGCATAGCCATGCAGTCGTGGGTGTAGAGGGAGTAGAGGAGAGGGCTCAGCACGCATCCCTGGGGGGCTCCCGTGTTGAGGGTCAGTGGCTCTGAGGTGGTGCTGCCCATCCTCACCACCTGGCGGCGGTCCGACAGGAGGTCCAGTACCCAGACCTAGACCTCTAAGCTTGGTGTCGAGCTTGGCAGGAACTATCGTGTTGAACGCTGAGCTGTAGTCCACAAACAGCATTCGCACATAACAGTTATTTGCCTTCAGGTGGGAAAAGGCAGTGTGGAGGGCCATGGGTCCAGCGTGGCAGGTAACACGGAGCAAATAAAGTCCTTGACCAACCTCTCGAAGCATTTGCTGACAATCGAGGTGAGGGCTACAGGTCTATAGTCATTCAGGCATGTTACCTTGGGTTGTTTATGGACAGGCATGATGGTGGACATCTTGAAGACCGCGGGAACATGTAAGACATAATCAAATTATAATTGATAATTGATAATGGGTTTTAAGGCCTTGAATTCACATTATTGAATGTGTCTTTTTACCGTGGGTAACCAAATGCCCTCTTGTAATTATAATAAATGTTAGAAGCTTTGGTTTTGGTAACTGGGTAATACAACACTTTGATTTATAAACATTGATTTAATGGTTTAGTTGTTCATTGACCATCAACCTAACGACGAGCATGACAATAATACGTCACAGTATGGGAACTGTTTATTTTAAGTCTATTTTAAACAATGTATTCACATCAAATCTCATCTAGATGATTTATTTGGACAGAATCATGTCACAGTTCGTGTGTTGTGCATTTCCCCCTTAGTTGGTCATATCCCCTCTCATATTAGGCGTATAGTGCATTATTTAATTACATTTCATATATCATTTATATTGATAAATAATATTACATTACATTTAGCAGATGCTTTTATCCAAAGCGACTCACAATATATGAAAAACCCTTATATAGATTGATTACTGAAACGAATTAGTTCTCAAGGCAGTTGAGGCATTACATGCCTACAACTAAACCGTTTGTTCATGTTCACACCATTGAGTAATTAAAGGGCCGTTCTGTTCAACTCTCCATCTCTGGCCATGTGCTGTGACGTCCATCACCTCAGAACTCAAAAGCCTTCAAGATGCTACCCGGGACCATGAGATCCTGGAATGGAACATGTGGAACGTTCTAGCAAAGTCTCAGATGCGCACTAGTCTGGAACCCGTTTATTAAGCATTTCCATGGGGCGTTATGAACGCATAGAGATGTCCATATTGGATCGACGTACAACCAATCGGAGACACGAAACGTGTGACGTAACACGTAGATTCGACTTTTAGCAAATGTCGAAAGTAAAGAATAGTTTATTTTAGAGAAAATAGGATCCAGTCAAATACTATCGCGAGTCAACAAATCGCTCTTCATTAGCACCAGCCGTCGTTTTCGAAAATGCATGAACGGCGCTCCTCTGCAGGCGGCCGTCCCAGAGGAGCCCGGTGTGGACCGACCCGGGTCAGCTAGGGGGACCAGAGGAGCCCGGTGTGGACAGACCCGGGTCAGCTCGGGGGACCAGAGGCAAATCATCAGCCGGCATATTACTCTGGTTCCCAGGCTAGAACTGATCCATTGTAATGTACAATGACTGTAAAGGGTTGGTATGGAGTGTAAGCATTGGCCGTTTGCATTGTTGCAAACGGCCAATAAAACATCTTATATAGAGTATGATAATCATACAGCAATATGATAAGGGAGTGGGCATTCCATTATACTCATTGCATATCGCAAATACAATCCTTGTCATTTATTTTGTTCAATTATTTTCTCTTGTATGGTTCGTATGAGTGTCTTAATTGCATGACAGTTTTAGGACAAATAAAAGGCATGCCGACATCTTGGCAACCATGTATTCGGTACATGGGTCATTTTTTAATGACAGTTATGGTGGATACACAACTCTAAAGCCTCAGTTAAAGTACAGGGTAACCAAAAACTATATGCTGAGAGATGTCTAGAGCATTCAACACTACAAACAAGGCAGTCATTGTATATTGTGAAGGTTTTTATTCAAAGTTCTCCATAGCGCTTCCAGTGGGAAATACAACAGCATTAACTAAGCTGGCTAACGTCGGTGGCGGGTGCTTGAAGATGAGCGGCATCGTTCCATGCCAACAACACTAGGGTGAGTCTGTCTTAGGCCATGAACATGGAGTCATAATCACCAGCTATTTCTCTCACTTCAACACAACAAAAATGCTCAAATAAAAAATAAATTTGCAACAGGGTTTTACAGTCGAGGGTCCAAAGTAAACAGGAGGGCGTGGGGGTTAAAGTTCCTCGTCGTCTTCTGGGAGGGCGATACAGGAAGCCGTCTGGAGAACAGAGGATTCATGTTAATCACATGCTGGAGACTACTTGTGTAAACCAGCTAGCAATTAGGTTCACCTGTGAGAATACATACATCTGTAATTATGAGCTGAACAGTTGACACTTTCCAGGTTCACCCACAACAATGTTAAGTTAAACCACAGTCTCAAAAGACTAAACCACCAAGGGAACGTACTTTGAGTTCGTCCTCGTACTGCGCAGCAAGGTTTGGGTCCATGTGAACCTCCGGGGGAGCGAGGGCGGGCATCTCCACAAACTCCAGGTTCGGGTCACCCACCAGTTTCCTCGCTAGCCACAGGAAGGGCTTCTCAAAGTTATAGTTGCTCTTGGCTGAGATGTCGTAGTACTGCGAACACAAAACAAGTTATTCTTTACCTGCCCAGCATGAAGGCAGGTTAACACAGGACTGGTCATCAGAGCATGACATTACCTGCAGATTCTTCTTGCGGTGGAAAACAATGCTCTTGGCTTTCACCTTCCTGTCCTTGATGTCCACCTTGTTTCCACAGAGGACGATGGGAATGTTCTCACAGACGCGCACCAGATCACGATGCCAGTTGGGCACGTTCTTATAGGTGACCCGAGAGGTGACATCAAACATTATGATGGCACACTGGGCTGAGGGAGGACAAGGCAACAGAAAGTTAACAAGCCATTTCTAGTAAAAGCTCAGACCATCACTTGTCCCCCATCGTGTAGGTTGAGTTTTTTTATCTAACTATACCTTGAATGTAATAGCCGTCACGAAGTCCACCAAACTTCTCCTGTCCGGCCGTGTCCCATACATTGTAGTTAATTTGCCCTCTGCTTGTGTGAAACGTGAGAGGGTGCACCTCTACTCCAAGAGTCGCTGGATGGGATAAAGGTCAAATACACAACATTGAGACACATTACATTAGTTATTTAGCTGACACTTTTGTCCAAAGACTTGCATGTTCAACAAAGGCAGCCAAGAGAATAACTTGCCACCAGAAATCACCAAAGTGCATTTCTTTCTTAATTA
Source organism: Muraenolepis orangiensis (assembly GCA_027704905.1). Classification (NCBI taxonomy): domain Eukaryota; kingdom Metazoa; phylum Chordata; class Actinopteri; order Gadiformes; family Muraenolepididae; genus Muraenolepis; species Muraenolepis orangiensis. Next base: position 1,553,137 of record CM051001.1, on the reverse strand, counting down.
TTCTCCAAGAACTTAACTAGTGCTCAGGAAAAGTACTACAAGTTGGCAAACAATACCCAACTAACACCCAAACAAGCTAATGGTACCCACAAGGTGAGGATGCCATTAACAACCTATTTCCATCACGGTTATGTGGCAGTACGTCTAACGGGAAACAACCATTTGTGTTAATATGTGGTATACATGTTATAAATGTGTGATAACAGGACAGTACTCACCAACATATTTCTTCTCAAACTCTCCTGTTAAATGGCGCTTTACAAATGTAGTCTTCCCCGTTCCTCCATCGCCGACCAATACAAGCTGAGACAGAATGAGGTCAGGGTAAATAAACACTTCCATTAGAACCTTATGATCGATCAACAGTAGATGGAAACGAGCATGCAGGTTTTCAGACAATTCAACACAAATGTACGTGTTGATGTCTAGTTATAAATGTCTGATCACAAGTCTGGTTCACAGGTCATCAGTACACCTTGTAAGTCGCTTTGGATAAAAGCGTCTGCCAAATGCCCTAAATGTAATCAGGACTGGAGCCACGAAGCATCCTTGGCATCACTTACCTTGAACTGCGGCGTGAATCCGGCCATTCTGATCGATTCCTGTGATCTGTTTGGAACAATGAGGACGTTATCAACGTATTTCAGAGAGACATTCGGCTATTGTATTGATATTCGACTCTACTACATGGAGAAGTGGACGATGGAGAAGGTCCAGGACACCTTCCTACCGAGGGCTCAGTTTGGGCGGCACGGCTAACAGCCCGTTCTAGCATGTTCTTTGATAGCCAAAAGGACCACCTTGCGTCATGGCCCCAACTTACTCATCAACCCTTTATTTCAACCCCAATACCGACCAGCCATAACCCGAGTGTCTTTAGCCTTCAATGCACACACATACACTCAATTATACATTCCATACACCAAGGACCACCTGGGAACAAACGGTCAAAGCAACGTGTTGTTAACGTTCTCCGCCTTAGCTCCATGCTACCGACCGTCCACAGCGCGCCAACCCGCCAGTCTCCTCTCTATCGTCGCTATTCCTTAGCGACCATTCGGAAATTTACCCCCCAAACAAAACTCACCTCTTCTGTAGAGTTCGATTAGGGTCGAATTAATAACAAATACTGCCCACAAAACGACAAAGTAGTGAATAAACAATCAGGTTGGTGCTAACGCTTTAGCTCCAACAGCATGGAAGCCGTTCCTTTAACAAAGCTATGTGTTCAGATAGAAGACAAACAACACGCGTCACGTTCAACGAGGTACGACCAAACAGTACGATTAAATAAAACTATTAACCTGTCGTTCAATAAAGTCACGGTGGAAATCAATAAGTTTTAAGGGTTAACCCCCCGTCGAAGCGCCGACGCTGCCTTACCCGGGAGCGAGGAGAGAGCAAATGGCGGCTGCGTTAGCGGGAGACTCAGCCTGGACTATCAGGCCGCTTCCGCCCGGTCACGTGACGCGCTCAGCTGAAAGCGCGTCACCGTGATCTACACGGATCGATACACCCAATGACGGTTCGATATTAATGTATTGTCTTTCAACATACTTTCTATAATATATACACACATTTATTTATTTATGAATATAATGAGCAAAATAAACATTGGGTAGACACAGGCTTCATCTTACACTCTTTAATAGGTCAACACAATAGGCCTATTACTTTGCCTAGTTTAAAGTTATACAGACCTCAAAAACCATAAAAGATACATTATTTATATATGTATATTTTTTCTTACCATAGACTAGATGCATTGAGCAACAAAGTGCTTTTAATAATAATCCTAGGAGGCATTTAGGACCAGTCTGTTGTGTCTCTGAGGACAGCAAGGCTGGCTCTTTGAGAATCATTGCTCTGCACCAACACAAAGCACTAAGAGCGACCATGGGGGTAGACTGCTGGGTGCTCTCACAGGAGAGCGACCATGGGGGTAGACTGCTGGGTGCTCTCACAGGAGAGCGACCATGGGGGTAGACTGCTGGGTGCTCTCACAGGAGAGCGACCATGGGGGTAGACTGCTGGGTGCTCTCACAGGAGAGCGACCATGGGGGTAGACTGCTGGGTGCTCTCACAGGAGAGCGACCATGGGGGTAGACTGCTGGGTGCTCTCACAGGAGAGCGACCATGGGGGTAGACTGCTGGGTGCTCTCACAGGAGAGCGACCATGGGGGTAGACTGCTGGGTGCTCTCACAGGTGGTCTATCGGTACAAGTAGTCAGCCTGTATGTTAGCTGCAATCTCAGCCTCCCACTGGTCTCCATTGTTGAGCAGCTTCTCCTTGTTGTACAGCAGCTCCTCGTGGGTCTCAGTGGAGAACTCAAAGTTAGGACCCTGAGAGGATGAGAGGAGGGTCACGTTGAAGAAGATAAACGATAAAGACGTAAAGGTATTTTATCTCAACAGGAGAAGGTAGTTTAAGATAGAGACATTCAAATATGAATATTGTTCTAGAAAGTTGTGTTATTATACTTGACACAAAGCCTAGTTTTGTACAATGCAATGCTAAGATAACATTGAATAAAATAATACTGCAAAAGTGTACTCATATTGCTACAGATCTCTACATATAACCTGAGTCAGAAGTACTTCTACCTATTACTACTAGTAGTACTATTAGTACTTCTACCTATACCTATGAGCTTGTATATATATCACTATTAAAGGAGATGGAAGCCATTGAATACCTGGACGTACCTGGACTATGGCATTCACAGAACACACCTGGATGTACCTGGACTATAGCATTCACAGGACACACCTGGACGTACCTGGACTATAGCATCCACAGGACACACCTGGACTATAGCATCCACAGGACACACCTGGACGTACCTGGACTATAGCATCCACAGGACACACCTGGACGTACCTGGACTATAGCATCCACAGGACACACCTGGACGTACCTGGACTATAGCATCCACAGGACACGCCTCCTGGCAGAAGCCACAATAGATGCACTTGGTCATGTCGATGTCATAGCGTGTGGTCCTCCGACTCCCATCGGCACGCGCCTCAGCCTCGATGGTGATGGCCTAGGCCCCGCCCCCGGGGAGAAAGGAACCACAGGTAACCAACTCAAGCTCACCAAATTAAATACAATTAAATGAGTCTTGCTCTATATATATAGTGTGTTATGGGAGCCACTCTCATCTCCTGGGTGCATGACTTTCAGAATGATGTGAATCACAGTATATAAATGACTGATAAGGAATACCAAGGTATAAGCAAACAATAGCTTTGCTATAAGCAATATGTAATATGTCAGCATTTACAATATGTGATATGATAATAATGAAAGTACTTACTACCTGCTCTGGCTGAAACGTATTGTCAACTTGCCAATAAACTGATAATCTACCTATGCCCTGTGTTGGGCATGTGGCAGGGTCGACTGCTACAATTGGTTCTAAATGATCTGAAATAATTGTATGTTAATTGTATGTTAATTGTATGTTTACGTGTTGACAGACCATGTCAAGTTGACCAAGTTCAGCACCAGACACCACCAGACACATGATAGATGTGTCCACCATGACAGAAGGGATCAGAGTGTGTTCACCTGAGCGGGGCATATGGCCTCACACAGCTTACAGGCGATGCAGCGCTCCTCTCCACTCGGGTACCGGCGGAGCGCATGCTCTCCCCGGAAGCGAGGGGAGAGAGGGCCCTTCTCGAAGGGGTAGTTGATGGTGGCCGGCTCACGGAACAAGTAGCTCAAGGTCATGCCCAGGCCTTAGAGGGGAGGATAGGAAGGCTTTTATGAAGGGATGGAATAAAGCAAAAACAGCTAAATGATTCTAGTTTGGTTTTCTAAAGAATATAATGCTTATAATCAAGTTCACTAATAATCTTTTTTCTACAGGTCTCTCACTGTACTGCCTCCACTTCTCTGTCTAATTAACAGAAGAAAACCAAACAAATAACAATAACAATGTTGTTGTACTTCTACTTCTAAAGTAGCTCCATGGGCAGTTAATATGACAGCATAATGTGAAATGTGCGTCAAAGTGTGTGTTTGACTTCTGAACGTCAAAGTGTGTGTTTGACCTCTGAACTTCAACGTGTGTGTTTGACCTCTGAACGTCAACGTGTGTGTTTGACTTCTGAACGTCAAAGTGTGTGTTTGACCTCTGAACTTCAACGTGTGTGTTTGACCTCTGAACTTCAACGTGTGTGTTTGACCTCTGAACGTCAACGTGTGTGTTTGACCTCTGAATGTCAACGTGTGTGTTTGACCTCTGAACAGCTCGGTCCATAGGAGAGTGGTGGCCGCCCTGTCAGTGATGGATCTCATGTCGGTTGGCAATTCTCGAGCATTTACATATTCTATAAAAAATGCAAAACAAATTAAATAAAATGTTATAGATAGAACGCACGCTGCTGCTTTAGTGAGAAACAAAACAACATATCTCAAAATATGGCAACAATAATAGGTGAACCTACTGTAGGTCTCTCTCTGCACAGAGAGGCCAACCCCCCGGACAGGGTTCACCCTAAAGGAGCCTAGAGACAAGGACATTTACACATTGCACACATTACACAACCAGTTCATACTTGGTTTGGATGTTCATTCAGTAGTTAGAAGAACATACAATTACCTGGTCTGAAAGGCCAACGAAGAAGACGAAGATTCAGGGCAGAAGACATCTTAAAGTAGAAAAAGAGTGAAAAAAATACGATTCAAGGAGTCGCTGGTCCTCCAAATGAGATACGAGAATGTGATAAACGTGACTCAGAATGACTCAACTAAAAGAAACCTCATCACACATTGTTCCCTCCCGTCCATTCACTCCTACGAAAATAAATAAAAACAAGTTATCAAGTTGTAATAAAGTATTCCAGTACCAATAGTTCCCATTTTACAAAAAATACATCAGTTAAAGACGTTCAGTTAAGATGGTATAATGACTAATTAGTGACAGTGTAAATGCGTAGTCCCTAAAAACAGGACATCCTAAACAAAGATGATTTCCAGTCGTGATATTCAAGCCAAACTAACGCCATGTTGTCCACAGTGTCTCAAGGCTAAGAATTCACCAGGAAGACCATTAATACATTTAAAAATAGGTCTTTAGTTAAAATAAAATAGCGTACCGTATTTCATTGACAACTTTTACAAGCACGATAAACCGACGCTAGAGGGCGCACTCGTTGATGCCAGGGCGCAAACCACGTGAATTGAAAGTGTTTTTGTCCATACATGGACGCCATGTTTGGTGTGGCATTTGCATATTGGGTCTGTTGGCTTCTTCTGGAGCCCATCTGACATGAGAGCTTCTGTGGAACAGGGAGGACACCTAGCAGGTATTTCAAGATGACTTCCTGCAGTGCTAGTCAGTATAATGTAACTATGTATATGTAGTCTGGTTATTTAAAAAAAGTGTATGTTTTATTAAAATGTGTATATCTGCAGTAAGCTATTTAACAATGGTCGAATATTACTATTGAATTATTATTAGTTTCTACCCTTGTACCATTGTGAAGCTGTTATTTATATTTATATTATATAAATGTCACTCAAGAGATGCTGGTTGCAAAGTTTTGTTTTGTAGTGCCTGGTGTCTTCTTGCTCAAGTAAGATGTTAGAGCCGTCCAGACACACACCTGTCAGTCAAGAAGACAGTTGTCTTTCTGACCCGGGACCAGAGGCAGCTGTGGAGACTGATCGCTTTGGCTTTCTTCTGGCCAATGGATCCACAGCTGGGTGAGTGGACTCTGACTACACCAGAGAGCAACAGTTACTACACGTTGGTCTTCTGTTGGGTTTAATTATATGGATTCATTATTACTTATTATTACTTATTATTATTACATTATCAAGTTGTGTGAAGGCTAAAGCAGACACACTGGCTTCATAGACACAGAGACAACAATGTTGAGAATTAAGATAGTTGAACGTCCCCACAAGTAATGCAGTACAAATACATCACATAATTCACAAAAGGAAAAAAACTATTAACCGCATTCACCTATCATCTTGACAATCATTTATTGATAACATCCTGGCTGGTTGCCATGGTTACTGGCCTGCTTATGTGCAAAAACACCCCCGTGTGGTTTTCCTGTTTCCTGTCACATTTGGTCTTCTGTCTCCAGCTGAATGCAAGTCAGCATGCTGCAAGCTGTACCAGTAGTGCACAGAGTAGTGCACAGAGTAGTGCACAGAGTAGTGCACAGAGTAGTGCACAGAGTAGTGCACAGAGTAGTGCACAGAGTAGTGCACAGAGTAGTGCACAGAGGCAGACGTATGGCAGTAGCTCTGTTGGAACTTAGCTTGGGAACTGGAAGGTCGCAGTTTCAAGTCCCTGAAACACCAGGGCCGAGGTGCCCTTGAGCAAGGCACCAGACTCCTACTCTGCTATACAATAGCTGCCCACCGCCCTAAAACTAGGATGGGTTAAATGCAGAGAAACTTATTTCACAGCAGTGTGTGTACCATATGTACCATGTGTACCATGTGTACCATGTGTACCATGTGTACCATGTGTACCATGGGAACCATGTGTACCATGTGTACCATGGGAACCATGTGTACCATGTGTACCATGTGTACCATGTGTACCATGGGAACCATGTGTACCATGTGTACCATGTGTACCATGTGTACCATGGGAACCATGTGTACCATGTGTACCATGTGTACCATGGGAACCATGTGTACCATGTGTACCATGTGTACCATGTGTACCATGGGAACCATGTGTACCATGTGTACCATGTGTACCATGGGTACCATGTGTACCATGTGTACCATGTGTACCATGTGTACCATGGGAACCATGTGTACCATGTGTACCATGTGTACCATGTGTACCATGGGAACCATGTGTACCATGTGTACCATGTGTACATGGAACCATGTGTACCATGTGTACCATGTGTACCATGGGAACCATGTGTACCATGTGTACCATGTGTACCATGTGTACCATGGGAACCATGTGTACCATGGGAACCATGTGTACCATGTGTACCATGTGTACCATGTGTACCATGTGTACCATGGGAACCATGTGTACCATGTGTACCATGTGTACCATGTGTACCATGGGAACCATGTGTACCATGTGTACCATGTGTACCATGGGAACCATGTGTACCATGTGTACCATGTGTACCATGGGAACCATGGGAACCATGTGTACCATGTGAACCATGTGTACCATGGGAACCATGTGTACCATGTGTACCATGGGAACCATGTGACCATGTGTACCATGTGTACCATGTGACCATGTGACCATGTGAACCATGTGTACCATGTGAATGTATGTGACCAATAAAGAGGATTCAATCCTCAGATTTAGATTTAGGTGGCTGCACTTCAAATGTCTTCATGTATGTATTAAACATCCCTTGTGTGGTCATAGTGGTCCTCTACTTGATGTGTCCAGTGACAGGAGTGTTGGCCCCGCCCCCGAGCTGGTCAGGCAGAGAGAGGCCAAGTGGATCTACATCATCAGCCAATGGGATCACGTCTTACTGAAGAAAAACAACAAAGTATGTTATATTACACTGACCAAACTAATAAAGCCTACAGCATGATGGAGAACAGACATAGAGTGGACCAGGGCGTGTCCTCTTGTTCTCCTCAGGTTAAGGAGCAGTGTCAGAAGGGGATTCCAGCTTCACTGAGGGCCAAGTGTTGGCCCCTACTGAGTGGAGCCACAGAGCACATGAGAGGCAATAAAGACCTCTATCTGGTACACATATATATCTTACTCTATAAGATATATATATCTTATAGAGTAAGATATATATATCTTATACCTACTCTATAATATATATATATCTTATACCTACTCTATAATATATATATATCTTATACCTACTCTATAATATATATATATCTTATACCTACTCTATACATATATCTTATAGGGAATAAGATATATATATCTTATACCTACTCTATACATATATCTTATAGGGAATAAGATATATATATCTTATACCTACTCTATATGATATATATATCTTATAGGGAATAAGATATATATATCTTATACCTACTCTATATGATATATATATATTATAGGGAATAAGATATATATATCTTATAGAGTAGGTATAAGATATATATATCTTATACCTACTCTATATGATATATATATATCTTATAGGGAATAAGATATATATATCTTATACCTACTCTATATGATATATATATCTTATAGGGAATAAGATATATATATCTTATACCTACTCTATATGATATATATATATATTATAGGGAATAAGATATATATATCTTATAGAGTAGGTATAAGATATATATATCTTATACCTACTCTATATGATATATATATATTATAGGGAATAAGATATATATATATTATACCTACTCTATAATATATATATATCTTATACCTACTCTATACGATATATATATATCTTATAGGGAATAAGATATATATATCTTACTCTATAAGATATACATATCTTATACCGACTCTATATGATATATATATATCTTATAGGGAATAAGATATATATATCTTATACCTACTCTATAAGATATATATATCTTATACCTACTGTATAAGTCATTTGATAGTTTTTATACCTAGTAGACTGTCTTTACATCTTATTTAACCACTGTACCTTATATATTATGGTGCACTTAACTGCAACATGTGCACTCTGGTTAGATGTTCAATTATTTTTGCTGTACTGTACTTGTGATGTGCAATGACAATAAATTGGAATCTAATCTATATATATATATGTGTATATATATATATACACATATATATATATATATATATATATACCATATATATATATATATATGTGTATATATATATATACACATATATATATATATATGTGTATATATATATATACACACATACATATATATATGTATATACATATATACACACATATATACATACACACACACACACACACACACACACACACACACACACACACACACACACACACACACACACACACACACACACACACACACACACACACACACACACACACACACACAACACACACACACACACACACACACACACACACACACACACGTATATATATATACACATATATATATATGTGTATATATATACACATATATATATATATGTGTATATATATACACACATATATATATATATACACATATATATATATATATATATATATATATACACACACATATATATATATACACACATATATATATACATACACATATATATATATATATATATATATATATATATATACACACATATATATATAGATTAGATTCCAATTTATTGTCATTGCACATCACAAGTACAGTACAGCGTAAATAATTAATAATTAATATATATATATACAGTATATATATATATATATATATACACACACATATATATACACACACATATACACACATATATATATATATATAGACACACACACATATATATGTGTGTGTATATATATATGTGTGTGTATATATGTATATATATATATATATGTATATTTAGAAAGATGTAGAGGCACAGCTTGCTTTGTCAACACACACCTGTGTGTCTCTCTTGGTGTCTGTCAGTGTCTCGATTCGACGGCGGCTCTCCAGAGCTGGGTGGACGTCATTGAGAGAGACCTGGACAGACAGTTCCCCTTCCACGAGATGTTCGTCTCCAAGGACGGACATGGGTAAACAACCTGGTTTTGGGTCACTGTGTTCCCTGTGGCCTCATTGTCTCTCTGGCAGCCGAGCGCTTTCATTCACATTATTAAAAACTCACTTTACACCAGTGGTTCCCAAACTGGGGGCGCGCACCCTCGGGGGGCCCCGAGGGCATTATGACAGGCTAATTATAAATGATGCCATACGGCAAATCTAAATAGGAACAACTCCTTGTTCCTATTTAGATTTGCCGTTGCAGTTCTGTATTAATTAAAGACAATGTTTTAGATCAATTCTATGTGTGGAAGCAAAGGATGTGTCTTTATGTGGGTGCATGTAGGTGGAGGGGGGGGGCCTGATGCTTTTTATCTAGAAAAGAGGGCCCTGCAGAAACAGTTAGGGAACCACTGCTGAACAACACGTTCAGTAGAGCAGTAAAGAGGAAGTAAAGGATTTAGACACGGAAGCAGTTTTTCAATAGCAGCTTTTGAACAAAGCACCCATTGTCTAGGAAATAGTTATGGTGACTAATGGCCATGTCTGTTGCGGTCTCTAGGCAACGTGGGTTGTTCCGGGTGCTGAAAGCCTATACTCAGTACCAGCCAGATGAAGGTTACTGCCAGGCTCAAGGGCCCGTGGCAGCAGTGCTCCTGATGAACATGCCAGCAGAGGTAGCCGTCGACACATTCACCGCAATCCAGACACACTGCAGCGTTCAGCGATCATGTCACACAAGAGGAAGGGAGGGAGCCAAGGGGTCTTAGAATGATTTACTGTTCTTACACAAGGGAATCAAGTCTAAGCCAATTAACCCCATTCCAACCACACGTAACATACATAGAGGTATTTCAATCATATACATATGAATGAAATACACAAAATTATATATATAATATAATTCAATTCTATGAATAACATCTCTACAACCCGATGGTTGTATATCCTGTTTACAAATTAGCATAGCTAATTTGTAGACTCATATCAGTGTCATAATTATACACAGAATATTAGAAAATTGATTTATTACAAAAGTAACATAATGGCTTCACTGTTTCAGTATAGCTATAAGCAGTGTTGGAAAGTGACAGATTGTGGAAGTTCCTTACATGTTTTGCTCCATCCCAGCCGTCTGATTTCACGGATAACGTTTCTTACTGGCAAATCAAATGTATTGACCCAAAAGAGCCAACATCAGCCTGTTAAGAGAGCAGGGTGCTTCTAAACTCACCAGGTCACTGGGGAGCAGCTGACCTTCAGTTATCTCATGTCATGTGACCTCCACATGCAGGAAGCCTTCTGGTGCCTGGTGCAGATCAGTGAACACTACCTGCCCGGATACTACAGCCAGCTGCTGGTAAGAAGAACACAGTAAGACCACCACACCCACTGTCACCTCTGTGTCCATCTGACCACCACACTGTGTGCCGTGTGACCATGCAGGAGGGGGTCCAGTTCGATGCAGCCCTGCTGAGCTGGGTTCTGAAGAGGTCCTGTCTGCCCGCTCACAGACACCTGCAGCGCTACGGCGTGGAGCCGCTCATGTTCGCCACCGATTGGCTGATGTGCCTTTTCACCCGCCACCTGCCCTTCAACACACTGCTGCGTGTCTGGGACCTCTTTTTCTGCCATGGTGAGGGGAGTACCTCTCTCCTATGTGGACCGTGGTGGGGTCTAGTTTGGTGGGAGTAACCCTCTCCTATGTGGACCGTGGTGGGGTCTAGTTTGGTGGGAGTAACCCTGTTCTATGTGGACCGTGGTGGGGTCTAGTTTGGTGGAAGTAACCCTCTTCTATGTGGACCGTGGTCTTGTGTGCAGGCGTGCGGGTCCTGTTCCAGGTGGCCGTGGTGCTGGTTCGGAGAGTGCTGGGCCGTGCCGAGCAGAGGCAGGAATGCGCGGGACAGATGGAGACTCTGGAGAGGCTGAGGGCCGTCAGGGACAGCCCGGGACAGCAGGACGACGGCAGCTTCATGGCCGAGGTACCGTCGGAATAGACAATATCAAAGACAATGACACAGAGCAGCTCTCTGTGTTGGAAAATCGGGTTCTGTTCACACATGAAGTGCCTTGTCTTCAGCAGTGATAATAAAAGTAATATAAGAAACAACATAAACATAAACAACATAAGCTTCCTAGTTGTACTTTGATTATAGTACGGTACACACACAGGGGTTCGAGCAACCTACATCAGTCGAGAACCATCTCAGCTAAAATTAATTAAATAGCAATCAACTGAATCTTATCAACTGAATGCATACAAGGCTGGAATGAGCATTTGGATGAGTTGAATTGCAGTAATACAACACTTCTTAAAAGTATCTTCTATCTTTGGTTTTCGTGGCAGGTGTGCTCTGTGCCGCTGTCCAGGAGCGACCTGAAGAGACGCACTGACAAGGAGCTGGAGAAGTGGCGTCAAGACCGGCCCTCGTCCACCTTCGACCCCAGAGGCCGCTGCCACGGCTACTGGACATCGAGGGAGGCGTCGCGGGAAGAGCGGGACCGGAAGAGCTGGTTCAAGGGTAACCTGTCCGGTCCGCTCGTTCGATCGGCCTCCGCCCTCTCCCTGTCCCCGTCGCTCCTTCACAAGCGCTGGAGGAAGCAAAGTGATGCGGTGCAGGTTGAGAGGCATCGCTCCATGGGCAATCGAGGGGTTGGGAGGGAGAGCTGGATGGAAGCCAGAGCACTGAGGGTATCAGGGGTTGAAGAAGAGGAAGAGGAGTATAAAGCGCCTGGCAAACTGCAAAGTCATGTGGATACAGAATTAACCAAACCGACCGGCGTGAAGATAGGGAGGGAACTACAGGAAAACCAAAGCTCTCCAGGAAATCCTCCCATAGGGATGGGAGAACTAAAAGAACAGAAGGGAAATAGACAGCTTGGAAACAGGACAACGGAAGGCCGACCAGAACAAAGGCCAACGGAGGACAGCCAAGGAGGCTTAGTGGGGGTTCAAGGAGTGTCTCAACATCATTCTGTCATCAAAGAAGGAGCTGTTGGGGTCGGAGCTACACAAAGCCAATCACAAGTACCAGAGGAACAGGAGCTGAAAGGCAACAGCCAATCACAAGTACCAGAGGAACAGGAGCTGAAAGACAACAGCCAATCACAAGTAGCAGAGGAACAGGAGCTGAAAGACAACAGCCAATCACAAGTAGCAGAGGAACAGGAGCTGAAAGACAACAGCCAATCACGAGTACCAGAGGAACAGGAGCTGAAAGACAACAGCCAATCACAAGTACCAGAGGAACAGGAGCTGAAAGACAACAGCCAATCACAAGTACCAGAGGAACAGGAGCTGAAAGACAACAGCCAATCACAAGTAGCAGAGGAACAGGAGCTGAAAGACAACAGCCAATCACAAGTACCAGAGGAACAGGAGCTGAAAGACAACAGCCAATCACAAGTACCAGAGGAACAGGAGCTGAAAGACAACAGCCAATCACAAGTACCAGAGGAACAGGAGCTGAAAGACAACAGCCAATCACAAGTAGCAGAGGAACAGGAGCTGAAAGGCAACAGCCAATCACATGTACCAGAGGAACAGGAGCTGAAAGACAACAGCCAATCACAAGTACCAGAGGAACAGGAGCTGAAAGGCAACAGCCAATCACAAGTAGCAGAGGAACAGGAGCTGAAAGGCAACAGCCAATCACATGTACCAGAGGAACAGGAGCTGAAAGACAACAGCCAATCACAAGTACCAGAGGAACAGGATCTGAAAGGCAACAGCCAATCACAAGTACCAGAGGAACAGGAGCTGAAAGACAACAGCCAATCACAAGTACCAGAGGAACAGGATCTGAAAGGCAACAGCCAATCACAAGTACCAGAGGAACAGGAGCTGAAAGACAACAGCCAATCACAAGTACCAGAGGAACAGCAGCTGAAAGACAACAGCCAATCACAAGTACCAGAGGAACAGGAGCTGAAAGACAACAGCCAATCACAAGTACCAGAGGAACAGGAGCTGAAAGACAACAGCCAATCACAAGTACCAGAGGAACAGCAGCTGAAAGACAACAGCCAATCACAAGTAGCAGAGGAACAGGAGCTGAAAGACAACAGCCAATCACAAGTAGCAGAGGAACAGGAGCTGAAAGACAACAGCCAATCACAAGTAGCAGAGGAACAGGAGCTGAAAGACAACAGCCAATCACAAGTACCGGAGGAACAGCAGCTGAAAGACAACAACCAATCACAAGTTCAAAGGTGCAAAAGCAAGCAGAAAGAGGAAGTGGCTGAAACACACACAGTACAAACACTGTACGAGATAGCAAGACTGGCTGCAGAATGTAGAACTACTGATGCAGATACAGACACACAAGTAGTAGTAGAAGCAACTGAAGAACAGACGGACACGACACCAGAGCAGGAGACAATGACCGAAAATGGACAACCCATAGCAATGCATGCAGACACAGGAACTACAGAGTCTGCGGTGAACAAAAGTACAAAAGAGTCAACCACACAACAGGGCCCAGATATGATGATAGAGACAGAGGTGAGCTCACAGGACAACCCCACAGATCCAGAGGAGGAACGGACAGAAGCCCGGACCACAAACCTTCAAGAACATACCAATATGGGCACAGACACAGAGACCGACGGAGACATTGTAAAATCAGTTATTTTTCTAATTGAGGATTTGAAAAATAACCTGTTGCCATTTGAGGAGGTTGACGTCCTAATGCAAAAAGGTGTGAAGCAGAGTGAAGACAGGCGAGAAGGCCGTGACTTTGTGGTGAGCACAGAGATACCAGCGGAGACAACTGTGGTCACAGAGGCCAGCTCAGACATCTGTGACGCCGCTACAGCATCACGTTCAGATGAAGCCTGCTCAGCGAAAGAGGCAACAGGTTGTGCGCACACACAGGCTGAGGAAACACATGAACACACTGAAGAAGACAAACACACAAGAACATGCAACAAAACAGCTTTAATAGACAAAGAGTTCAACCCAAGAGCAGTGCCAGAGAGGAAAATGTGTTCTTCACTCGCAGGGGATGCAGAACCACTGACCACTTTAGAACCAGCTGTTCAGGTGTCTGTCAGCAAGGTGGAGGAAATAATCGACCCGCATAAAGAAGCATTAGCCTCAGCGGAGGTAATCTTTAATCCCAACACCTCGGATCAGAACCACACAGTGCTGCACCACACACAAGATGCTCCCCTTCCCACCACCACGGGGCTTGCAGGAGTTCCATTCTACCCTGACAGTACGCATGCGGTTGGGCACCAGTGGAGCAGACCCTCTGGGGACTTCTGCAAGTCCTCCTGCTCCCATGGCTCCAGGTTAGCGCGCAGACTATCCCAGGACATCTTCACAGCTCCGCAGGCATCCCAGGTCATATCCAACCAGAACGCAGGCAGACCCAAATCAACCCAAGTTCCCAGCCAGACTGGCCCTGACGCCACTCCCCCTGGAGCACGTTCCACTCAGCCTCCTTCCCAGGGACCACGGGGGCCCACAGAAACCACAGGAGGCACCGGAGGACGGGCCCGTGAGGCCCGGTCAACAACACCGGAGAAGAGTCGGTCGGAGGCCCCCAAACACCCAGGACTTTTCAGCAGGCTGAGAGGTCACCCCAACCACGGCAAGGACACAAAGGTCCAGACGGCGACAACTCTCCAAAAAATCCAGATCCCCAAAATCTTCATTCAGGACTTGAGCGATGCTGTGGGGGAGGAGCAGAAGGAGCAGAGCTCCAGGGGGCGCAGGAGGAGGCGGAGAGAGATGGAGAAGAAGGAAAGGGAGGAGGAGAAGGTGAGCAAGAGAATGGAGCTAAAGAAGGAAGGGGGGAAGAAGGGCAGGAAAGGTTTACAGTTGCGGAAAGACGAGCGCCACGAGGGGAAACCGGCCCCCAGCAGCATTCCAGAGACTCAGGAGAGATACTCTGCACCGTTCACAGACTCGTACTTCTAACCACCCTCACCTTGTTACCGTTCACAGACTGGTACTTCTAACCACCCTCACCTTGTTACCGTTCACAGACTGGTACTTCTAACCACCCTCACCTTGTTACCGTTCACAGACTGGTACTTCTAACCACCCTCACCTTGTTACCGTTCACAGACTGGTACTTCTAACCACCCTCACCTTGTTACCGTTCACAGACTGGTACTTCTAACCACCCTCACCTTGTTACCGTTCACAGACTGGTACTTCTAACCACCCTCACCTTGTTACCGTTCACAGACTGGTACTTCTAACCACCCTCACCTTGTTATCAATAAGAAACACATTTGGTTTTTGTAAACAATGGCGAACAATATGTCTGTTTTATTTGTGCTGTTCTTTGAGCAACACTAGACCTGTACATCAAGTGTTACATTAAGTGCCATCTGAAATTTGACAGCATCAGTACAGTTGAATAAAAAAAATAATGTTTGAATGGGTTTCACTTAAATAAGTCTAGGTAATAAAACCATGTCATTTGGATTCAGTGTGAAAGTATCCATGTCCATTGTTATAAAAAGACTCCAGGTCCTCAGGTGGACCCCTTCTGAGATGTCAGACCCCTTCAGGGTCCTCCTCACTGTCGCTGGCCAGCACCTTCTGGCCGGCCACGGTCAGGTTGCTCAGCGGGGAGCCAGTGGGGTACACAGAGCCAAAGAGCAGCGAACGGAACTACCAGAGGAGAATACACAACAGAAGGCCGTCCATGGTTAACTTTCATCTTTGCTACTAGTATAGTATATACATAGTATTAATGTCATCCATTCCTAACACTTTATCTTTGTCCGTCTGCATATCAACAGAATGCAGTGTTGACATTTGCATGTCAGAGGGCTGCATAATAATATTATCATTTAACAATTTAAACTACTCTTATCCCAGCTTATCTTAAGGAGCTGAAGGGTACATTTAAATGTCAATAAACATCTAATTCTGAATGCACCCAGACCCACCCAAACATCTAATTCTGAATGCACCCAGACCCCACCCTAACCCCCTGTAGAGCACCCAGCCCTCACCCTAACCCCCTGTAGAGCACCCAGCCCTCACCCTAACCCCCTGTAGAGCACCCAGTCCTCACCCTAACCCCCTGTAGAGCACCCAGCTCTCTCCCTAACCCCCTGTAGAGCACCCAGCCCTCACCCTAACCCCCTGTAGAGCACCCAGCCCTCACCCTAACCCCCTGTAGAGCACCCAGCCCTCACCCTAACCCCCTGTAGAGCACCCAGCCCTCACCCTAACCCCCTGTAGAGCACCCAGCCCTCACCCTAACCCCCTGTAGAGCACCCAGCCCTCACCCTAACCCCCTGTAGAGCACCCAGTCCTCACCCTAACCCCCTGTAGAGCACCCAGCTCTCTCCCTAACCCCCTGTAGAGCACCCAGCCCTCACCCTAACCCCCTGTAGAGCACCCAGCTCTCTCCCTAACCCCCTGTAGAGCACCCAGCCCTCACCCTAACCCCCTGTAGAGCACCCAGCCCTCTCCTTAACCCCTATAGAGCACCCAGCTCTCACCCTTACCCCCTGTAGAGCATCTAGCTCTCTCTCCCCAACCCCCTGTAGAGCACCCAGCCCTCACCCCCTGTAGAGCACCCAGCCCTCACCCCCTGTAGAGCACCGAGTCCAGTTCAGCCCTTACCTTCTTATTTGGTGGTCCTCCTGGCTCCTCCTCTTCCTCCCCATCCTCTTCTTGCTCGCTGTGGGTGGTGTTCCCGGGATCAGCCTGGGCTGGCAGGGCCACTGCGGGGCAGAGCGGTTGAGGTGCCGAGACCGCATCCGTAACCGAGGGCCCCGGTGCCATACTGGTATCCATGGCGATGAGGTAGGACTCCAGCTCGTCATTCATGAAGTCATCAAGAGGGGGCAGCGGTGTCCCGGCTCTAAAGCATTGAGGAGTACAAACAGAAATCAGAAATACACCTCCTAATACAATTCCCATAATCCAACGTCTTCAAGCTCATATTTGGAGAAGTTGTGTAAAGAAGTTGGTCTCTCAGTATAAGAGAGCTTTCAGAATGTAAGAGACAAACAGAGACCCACACACTTAACAAATAATTGTTAAGATAGCAGGTATGAGGGACAGAAAAATGCTTACCGTTTAGGGTTCTGCTGACGGACAGCGGACTCGTCGGAGAGCGTGGCCAACACAAAGTTTGTGTCCAAAACACTGTCTGTCACCGACAGCACCACGGGACTGGACCACGGAACACAACACACGCTGAGGTCACCATGAACCCCGGGACAGAGCCGACCCTACATGAAGGTCAGTGTGTGTGTGTGTGTGTGTGTGTGTGTGTGTGTGTGTGTGTGTGTGTGTGTGTGTGTGTGTGTGTGTGTGTGTGTGTGTGTGTGTGTGTGTGTGTGTGTGTGTGTGTGTGTGTGTGTGTGTGTGTGTGTGTGTGTGTGTGTGTGTGTGTGTGTGTGTCTGTGTGTGTGTGTCTGTGTGTCTGTGTGTGTGTTGCGTGGCCCTCACCTGCCCGGCCCATCAAAGTACATGGAGATGGGCAGACCGGTGGACTCTGCAAACACCAGCAAACCCTTGCAACATAGAGAAGGACCTCAAGCGGTAAAATATACTATAAACAACACTATAACAATAAAGTGACTGATGGATGATACAGTAACCTCTTTAAAATAAGTGTTATAATACAAACATATTCAACCTGTCAATAACTTAAATAATTGACAATGTTGAGGAGTAAATTCATTGTTTTAGTATCAAGTCAAAATGGGGAAACAGTCATCCCTTCCTTGGTGGCTCTCACCCGCAGCTCCTTGAGGCAGAAGGTGACGCTGCTCTGAGCTTTGACTGCAAAGTGGTCAAACTCGTCGGCCGACAAGCACAACTCGGTCAGCATGGCCTTGGACGGCTCTGGGGAGGGAGGAGGGAGGGGAAGGAAGATGGATTGGAATTCAAATAGAAAAAGAGAAACAACAAAACACAATAAGGAAGAACTTTTCAAGAAATTGGTGTGAATTGACTGGCGTGTTATGGATGAATGAGAACAAAACACGTCTTAATTTACCCAATATTATTTCATCATTATTATATTATGACACCTCATATTTACAGTTGTTATTATTATTATATTATATTATATATATTATTATATATATTTTTTCTGTGTTTTTGTTGTGCTTTCTTGCAAATTTGGATGTAACAAAATGTTTTATCTCTTTTTTATTCACATTAGTGTCCTGTACTTCTGCTGTGACACATTTCATCCCATAAACTCCTTCCAAGGAAATGGAATTGAAAACAGGTAGAAACAGAGCCAGTGGCCTCACCTGCGTCTTGGTCTACATAGTTCCTGAACCACACCCGCTCATCGCTAACGGTAACCGTCACTTCCTCCAGAGAGGGAGGGAAGTTTAGCACGGTGTCCGCCAGTAACCTGGAGATACAACAACAACAACAGAGAGAGAAACACAACATCAGAAAGAGCAGTCATGGAAATTCCAGGTTAAGAAATCAAACATTGTATTTGATAATAGCCACAACAAAGGAGTACAATGAATGAATATCTACTAGTCCTGTTTGTGGTGACTTGGAGCATCAACATGGCAGTATTCATCTGAACTAGGAATCAATCCAACGCTGGGAAAAGGTGGTAGGATATATGTAGCTTTGAATTCCAGTGCACAAACCTTGGCTGGGCTTTGAGTACATTAGTAGAAGCGTCCTTATCAAATACGGCCTGCAGACTCTCACTGTCCTGGAAGGACAGGTTATGAGTCTTCAGCAGCCCTGCAAAGCACCCACACAATAGTTGTCTGAGCTGCAGGTTCAAACTGGCAAACAGACAAACACCATACGTCATGCATGTAAACTACTTAATGGAATGGTCACACACACAGTGGAATGTACCAATGTTGATTTTAAAGTAATATGAATTGCCAAATTTTTTTTGGCACTTCATTTCTGGCACTTTTTTCAGCCATCAATCAATGTTCCTGCTCGACAATGTTGAGTATGCATGAACCATGTTCAATCTCGACATCATCTTATGAAAGACATATAATCTTGACTTGGTCATGGACTAACCACCACGACCACCTCACAAAGGCCAACCTCAGCCCCCTGCTACCAGACCTCCAACAAGTTTAGCATAATTTAAGATCGTGGAAAGGTCAGAGAACAGGCATTTATAGTCATCCTTTGAGTCTAATAACGACACCCAGGGCCATACCATGTTTACAGTGCAGGGTGAAGGTAAGACGGCTTTTCTCTCCGTCTAGCTCGATGTGGCACTTTTCTACGGTCTTCTCTAGAGTTGCCAGGGACCTGAAGACAGCCTGCACGCTCTGAACACACAAACAGCGTCACATACATTAACTAAAATGACATGAGTTGTACTAGATCAATCCATTTCTGCCTGTCACACAAATACCTTAATGGCCACTTTACAGCGGAAGCCATGTCCATCTGGAATAGCATACCTATCCAAAATAAAATAAATAAGCAGTTATTAAGTGGTTCTTAGCTTGGTATGCTAAAAAGAATGATTGCTAAACTCACTCCTACCTGCTGAAGAAAAGTGGTGAGAAGAGGAAGCAGGCGTAGGCAGAGCGGGACGAATTCACCGACCTGAGGGTCAGCTACGACACAGCGAGGCCCAGAACAGGGTTTGTGTCAATGGGCATATCATGAATTACATACCCATTTAGATGTTATGATTGAAATGTGGCTGCAAATATAAAAATATAATCTTACCCCATCTTCCTGTGGTTCTAGGTACAACTCATCCCCTATCCTCGAAAGTGAATGAATAGCCTTGGCCAGAACTGGAGGACAGTTGGTCAATGGAAGAACAGACAAGAACAGACAGACACGTTCACCTGAAGGGAAATCGAACCAGAGGATTTCTTGATGTCATTTGACACACTACGTTACCTTTCACATTTCCTCCGGTAACAACACAGTCCATCTGGTAACACCTGGTTCCAACACCTGGTAACACCTGGTTCCAACACCTGGTAACACCTGGTTCCAACACCTGGTTCCAACACCTGGAACAGACATTGCCCACCCCAGCCACGAACTGTACTCAGTTACCGTCAGCCAGGCGATACCTCAGTATCACGTGGTATCAAATAGACTCAGAGACAGCTTCACAGTCAGGCCATCAGGCTGCTGAACAAGGGCCTATAGCATATAACAATGTATATTTTATTACATTGATTTATATATACATATTGCTCTTTTCTGTGCCGATATATTGCATTTTATAAATTGCACTTTTATTTATATTTTTTTACTTTATTCTATTCTATTTTTATCTTATTTGTATAACTGCTGTCTGTCGTCGGGTATTCACATAATATTTTCCGTGTGTAAACTGTGAAGTGACTTACAGCTCTATGAATCAGGTGGGTTGTTGTTCAGCTATGGCTAACGAGTAGCTCCTTGTAGCTTCCACACCGTGTGGCCTTAGCCCTAGCCAACTAGCGTCAGTTGTTGACCATAATAATAAGTAGTGAGTGTTTATATGTCGTTATTCTCATTATTCAGCGGATGGTTTCTTCTTCTAGCGCAGGGAGTAGAAGGACAACACTCGTTGTTTACGCCGCCATTAAGCGCGTCACCAGTGAAGACCAATCAGAGAGTCGAGGGGCGTGTCCCGATTGTGCGCATGCGTGTCTAAGTGTCGACTCCAAAGGTAAATAACCAGAGAGCAGTTTGATTTATGTCAACACATAAGACATCATAAAGTCATGACGTACCTTTATATTAAACTGTATAACACACATTACATTTTTACAATAACATAACTAACACCACATTGGACATGTGGTGTTAGTTATGTTATTATTTTATAAAGACCACATAATACATAGCCTAACCTATGGCTTATGTGGACAGATCTGTACAATCTAT
Source organism: Muraenolepis orangiensis (assembly GCA_027704905.1). Taxonomy (NCBI): domain Eukaryota; kingdom Metazoa; phylum Chordata; class Actinopteri; order Gadiformes; family Muraenolepididae; genus Muraenolepis; species Muraenolepis orangiensis. Next base: position 1,531,652 of record CM051001.1, on the reverse strand, counting down.
GGGTAAAAACTATCTGCATACTATAAGTAAGTCTGCTAAAAAACACAAATTGCAGAGAGAGAGAGAGAGAGAGAGAGAGAGAGAGAGAGAGAGAGAGAGAGAGAGACAGAGAGAGAGAGAGAGAGAGAGAGAGAGAGAGAGAGAGAGAGAGACAGAGACAGAGAGAGAGAGAGAGAGAGAGAGAGAGAGAGAGTAGTCAGTGCAGTCATCCAGCCCCACTGGTCTTTCTTGTTGTTCTGGGTTAGTATCTGTAGCTGTGGAACGTCGCCTTACTTCTATCAGGAATGGCTGAAGAGGAGTGACTCAACCGCCTTTGTACACAGAAAGGAGCTACAGACTACGTCAAGGAGTTGTAGCTGTTTCACCATTGACTTTACAGTAAGAGAGAAGTGTGTGTGTGTGTGTGTGTGTGTGTGTGTGTGTGAGCGAGAGAGAGAGAAAAAAATGTTTTAGACCATGGGTGATTGTACAAGCGAAGAAGAGGTATCTCTGAGAAGAAGCAACATATTCAGAGAGAAACAAGGACATCTGAGACCAAGAAGACAGCCATAATCTCCTTCTTTCTCTTTTCTTATGGAATACACCGGACCTGGTAGCACTTATCTGTCCTTATTCTGGATCGATTTTTGTTGAGTGGACTGCTTTTTGTTGTTGTTGTGCGCCTGGATAAAGAGTTGTCATTGTGATAAAGAGTTGTCATTGCAGTAACAGGAGAGCCCATTCCAGAGTCAGATGCCTGGATGTCTCAGTCAAGTGGCTCCAGCAGAGAAACGCAGGCCCTGGTCCAGTCTATGCTGCAGAGACTGAAGCTCCAGGCAGACTCCGAGATCCAGGGAGGCTCCGAGATCCAGGGAGGCTCCGAGATCCAGGGAGGCTTGCCTCCAGCCGGCCCCGATGATGGGATGATGGCCACCAGGCAACGGGGCCGAGACGGGGACCAAGCCCCTCACCCCCAGACTCCTGGTCCCAACAACAGCCCGGCTCAGAACGGGTTTGGTACAGGTTTGGTGAACTCTCCTGGGATGGATCAGGAGGTACCCGGAGAGGGGCTGCTGGACGGCCATGGACCAGAGGTGAGGAGCTGGGATTCCAGAGACAGAACTTTGGATCATTCTGTGACCGGGGCAGAAGAAGTAGTTGATGGGCCTATCTTGGACAGGAGAAAGGAAATATTGTCTCATCTCACTTTACCAAAGGCACTTTCCTCCCCCTTCTGTGGAGACAACCCTGCTGGAGAGGACAGCACCGGCACAGGACAGACTGGAACCTCGTCTGTGGCAAATGGGCGTCAAATGGGTGTCAACAGCCAGAAGGATGCTGAAGGCACATCCTTTGCCAGGACAAATGATAAGATGGAGGGGGGGATGGAAGAAAGCGTTATTTGTGATGGTAAGTGTGGGGCGGTCACAGATGAACGTATCGTCCACAGTTCTCATGCAGGTCATTCCACTTCTGCCTCTCAGTACCTCATTAACAACCACAGCAGTACCTCAGAGATGACTTCTGAGTCTGGAGCCTTGTCACAAACAGTGAGCGTGAACGGGGACAGTTCTCCCTCCCCGGAGCCGCTCTTCTCCCCTCGGGTCTACACGTGGTCCTTGAAGGGTCCGAGCTCAGGAAGGGGGGAAATCCCCACAGCTCATCAAGGAAATGAAGACTCAGTACGCCTGGCGAGAAGTCAGGATGGATCCAAGTTGCAAAGTCACAGAGCGTCTAGGAATAAAACCAAGAGATGGACCCAGAAGATCAAGGAAAGATTCAAGGAGCGGGGGGGGAGTCTGAAGAAAAGAAAAGAAGAGGTAGTGAACCGAAAGGAAACGGTGGAGGATGACGGCAAAGTGAGTGGATTCAGCACAGAGGATGGCAGCACCACGCCGAGCGAGACTCTGGAAACCACGAGTCAACACACGGACACTGCTGCTCGCCGCTTAGAGAACACTACTGTTCCCCGCTTAGAGAACACTACTGTTCCCCGCTTAGAGAACACTGCTGTTCCCCGCTTAGAGAACAGCGCCACGGAGAGGTAATCCACAACACAACCTGTACCAATACACTTTAATTCACATCACCTTCATCTTGGCTAAGGCCAGAAAAAACATGGGTCTTAAACTATGTACTAAAGTATATTATGTAGCTTGCCATTCACTCAATGAGTTAGCCTACAATAGCTAACTCATGGCATCACTATTACAACTATTACACCAGTACTAATGTGTAGGTATAGAACACAGGAAGTCAGAAATCAGATTGTCTCCTAAATCTTCAAGAGCTATGAAGTACGTGATAGAGACCATCACAGGAATGTGATGGAGGTATGTGAGCTATTTTCTAGATGGTTTATAGAGAGTTTGAGTGATTCTCTCTCTCTCTCTCTCTCTCTCTCTCTCTCTCTCTCTCTCTCTCTCTCTCTCTCTCTCTCTCCTCTCTCTCTCTCTCTCTCTCTCTCTCTCTCTCTCTCCTCTCTCTCTCTCTCTCTCTCTCTCTCTCTCTCTCTCTTTTGATCAGCACACCCCTGTCACTTACTGTTACGCTGTTCTTTGCCTCACTTATCGATGAATATTATATAACATATAATAGACCTGTCAATTACATGACCTACCATTATACATATCAACCTTGACTGGTATAAGTGCATGTGTTTAGCTGTGATGCAGTCTGCATGGGTCATAGTTGACTGCTGTTGGCTCTCAAGGGAACTTTCCTTTGCTTCACTTCCTCTGGTGAAGCCCACCTTGTAAACCAGAGCTCAGGGAGCTGCCCTGCTGCGTAGGAATCATTCAGAGGCCTTTATTGTGACTGTCAAATTTAAAATACTATAAATTTCTTTTTTTGGCCGATCCAGCAATGACTTTGACATAGGCCTGGGGTCCTTCAGCCTACTGGAGGAGATCCAAACAGGTCAATACTGGGCCAACTTCCTATGCCCTGCCCTGTCAGACGTCTCAACCACTCAGAGACCAGCAGAACATGCAGGCCAATCAAACATTCCCGCGTTGGCCGGACTTCAAGAGGACAACCAATCATTGGGAAGCGCAAACCCACGGGGGAACCCAGGTGTAGTCGCCATGGCAACGTCTCCTGCTGAGCTTCCAGCTCCCGAAACCATGGATACTTCAGAACCAAACACTTCAGAACCAACGGGCTCCTTAGTGACGGCGGTTGTGGCCCACGACCCCAGAGCACAACCAATGGAACAACACAGCCAATCGGATGTTGTGTCTGAAGGACCCACAGCAGGAGGAAGAGACCAGCTTGACTTACATGTGATTAAGGTATGCTCAAATGTGTCTGGTGACCATGATGCTGGTTCAACTGAATGAATCACTGTTGTGATGAAAAAAAAGACTGCTTTTGTTTCTCTGTATTGTATCTGAAGATGTCTGATTCTTCCTGATGTCTTCTCCTTTCAGAATGCAGGCGGTGTGGAGGAGGCGGTGAAGAGCCATGGGAACAGGAAGAGGGTTCACCGCTGGTCCCTGGAGAGGAGAGGAGACAGAGGGAAGGCAACGGAAGGAGGAGACAGACACAGGAAAGAAGCCTTACAAGGTAGAGGAGTCCAGCCCATAGAAAACTAATATCAACCAAATAAAATGCAAAATACAAAACACACTATATATATATATATGTATGTATTTTTTGTTATGTTTTCTGTAGATGAAGCCTCTTTCTCCGGCTTGGCAAACGGCTCTGCCCCCGTGGAGAAAGAGTCGGCAGAGGACAGCGGCCTGTTGTATTTATACTCTTTTAAGTCTGGTCCAACGCCGTCCTCGCCGGCTCCCAGGGAGGTGGTTCTGAAGAGCGTTCTGAAGCACACCCGGTCTACAGAGTCAGGCGTCTCCACGGGGTCCATGGAGACAGCCACCAAGAAGGTGGGATGATGGGGACGTCCTCTTGTGTGTGAAGCCTCTTGTGGCCCCATAGTCAGAATGCAGCTCCAGGTTTATTATAGACGGGATAACATTGATCAGCTAGTGTGATAGTTAGTGTTATCATAGGGTTGATCAGTTCTTAAACTGTGCACCTATATCTCCAAAGCTCTCCCGCCTCCAAGATGTCAAAGTTGCACTTTTTAAAAGGCTCTCATGGGGCGGCAGTAGCCCAGTCTGTTGGGACTTGGCTTGGGAACCGGAAGGTCGCTGGTTAAAGTCCCCCAAACACCTGGGCACTGCCTCAGTGCCCTTGAGCAAGGGACCAGACCCCTCCCCTGCTCCCCTGTATATCCACTAGCTGATACCCACTGCTCCTCATACTAGGATGGGTTACATGAGAGGAACTCATCTCACTGTGTGGACATGAGACCAAGAAAGAGGATTCAATCCTCCAGGTTTAGATTTAGATTTTTATCCCCGGCCCACTTAAGTTATACTAGATTTCCGCCTTTTTGTCAAAAACAAACTTTTCTCCTCTCCTCCTAGACAACGCGTCCTATTTGAACCACACCAGCTTCATTTGATGCTGTCGACGATCTTTGGTTAAAGTTATAGAGTATTATAATTCCAAACAATATGGCTGCCACAGCCGGAAGTGTATTGGTTGAAACGCCAAAACAGGACGTTTTGGCCTCATGGGGGCGCTAGAGCCATACAAACAGTAGAGCCTCCCAGACCCCATGAGGCCAAAACAGGACGTGTTGGCCTCATGGGGGCGCTAGAGCCATACAAACAGTAGAGCCTCCCAGACCCCATGGTGGTGGTCCCATTTGAACCAAGCCATCGTTGGGCACTTAGGGATCAACCTTCAATGTGCTCCAGTAAGACCATGCTAGTAGGCCAGAGTAGCCCATCAAAAGCTCAAATCTATGGTGGGATTATTTTATCCGATCTTCCTGAAAGTCACCCAGAATAAAGTCCTATGGGTGAAGATTAACCAGGAGAAATTCCGGCCAAATAGCTGGAACTACAGAAACTTTATTTACCATTGTTTTTGGCCTATGGTTTTGGTGTCAGATGATGCAGCTCTTCAAGGCCTACGAAGATGCTATATATTCTTCGACCTATACCTAAACCATTTGTTTAAATACCATCAAACTGGCTCTGTTAGACTCTTCGGACCACTATTGGTGAAAGTCCAAATCAAATCCTTATGGTACGACGACGTCCTGTGAAAAGGGTCTATTAAGATACCCTTTACTTCTAAATGTAAAGGAATTTTCAAACTAATGTATTTCTCTCCTATTTTCAGAGGAGAATGTCTGAGTCTGAGCGTCGGGTCCGGTTCTCTGAAGAGGTGGTTGAGATAGCGCCTGCGGTCTTGGACATGAGCATGGCCTCGGACTCTGAGGAGGAATCACAGGAGGAGGAGAACTCGGTATCCGAGGACAAGAGCGGGGCGAGGCCGGGTGCGGGGGTAGAGGAGGCTGAGGCGCCGCCCCGCACCCCTGCTCTGCCCAGCTGGATACGAGCGCTGAAGAGGAAATCAAGACGAAAGCCCAGAAGCTGACCAGAAGACCCATCAGAAAGGCTCTGTGGTCAGGTCTCTGCCGGTCCAGCCACCACCAGCACTGCGTCTTCACACTGGACCACAATGTGAATGACAAACTCAAATGTGTGCTGGGAATTTTCATACAGGCCCATTCACACAGGCCTCAGCCCAAAGGTCTACTTGGTGTTGTCTTTCCTATAAGATTGACCATAGATTGTAGAAGATCTATCATGATATGGATTGTCCATTTCTATACCCATGACAATGGACCCTATGCTTAGTGTTGATAATGTGATAAACAGACCTTATTTGGTGAATTGAATAAGCTTTCTGGCTCCGCCTCTCTCCATCTCCATCTTTCTCTCTCACGCATTCACACAACATTATTTTCCCCTTCTTGCTTTCACCACAGATATAGATGCATACAGTAATTCATTTAATGGACAGTCAAAGAACAACTATCTAGTGTCTCCGTTCCCCCTCTCTCTGAGCTCTCTCTAATGGCCTGTTGACCAGTGTGTGTCTTATCCAGCGGAACACACTGATGCCACTTATGCTACTCCACTTCCTCCAGGCCTAATCGGAGAGTAGAATATCAGGACTTCTTATCTACAATGGCAGAAATGGGGAATATGATCTCTTTTTCGTCATTTAGGACCATTTAGCAATATATTAAGGTCCTAATTGGTTATTGTTCAAATAGTGTTGCTGGGAAGGGAAGCGAGCACCAGTGTAGCCAGCAAACAAAATAGTAAATTCCCCATCGGTCTCTAAATGAGCTGCATGGTGTCTCCATGGGAAGGAGGTGATACGGAGACTCAGATCAGGATGGATGCTTCAACAAGTTCAACAAGAACCACAGCCACGGAGAGTCCGGCTGTACACCTTGAACTTCCAAACAAGGTGACAGTTTTGTGGTTTAAAGAGGCACAAAGTACACTGTGTTGGACTCACTTAAGGCATGTTTCAATGTGTTCTGTTTACATTTAGAACATTTAGACCTTTAGTTTACTGATTCGAACAAGGTCAAACATTCGAACATTCAGGGTCACAAGGTCGAACATTCAGAGCACTGAGGGTTGAGACAATATCAATCATAAACTAACGTAGTTCTAATCAGAAATAAACAAAAATAAAACTACTAATTAAAAAGTTATAAAATAACAGACATTTTTGCCATTAAATGCGCTTCGACATCACTTCCTTCCCCTTTCCCGGCAAAACTGGCCAGGTGCAAATACAATATAATAATGTTATCATTTAAATGACAACAATTATTTTAAGTGATTTATGCATGTCAAAATTCTACACTGAATCCCGTTGTACCCATTTCAGTAAGATGCCTAAAATCACTGAAATAGCCCACTATATTATCTAGCTAAAAGACTAATTACTCCAGAACAGAAGAAGCTTTACACTTTATAACCATTTATTTACAGTAACAAACATACAAAGGATCAATAAGTACAGGGAACTTTAAAATGGATAAGAGATAGTGTGCATGAGAGGAACAAAGATTACAAAGAACACAGACTACTTTACTAATGATGGAGGGGGAACTAGCAGAGAGTCAGCAATACAGATGAATACAGTGACTGTGTATATATACACATATATATATATATATATGTATATACGTATATATATATATATATATATATATATATATATGTATATACGTATATATATATATATATATATATATATACGTATATACATATATATAATATATATATATACATATATATATACGTATATACATATATATAATATATATATATATATACATATATATATATATATATATATATATATATATATAATATATAATGTTCCTACTGAGGGAATGTGGTGTGGAGTCATCACGTAGTAGTCCATTACACTGGAAGGTGAGCGTCCCTCATGGCCCACACACACACTCCCTGTACATACCCACGTACTGTAACTAGACAGGAATACACAGGCTCATGGCGTCATTGGAGTATCTTTTTATATGTCAATGAATAAGCATTATATTTCAATCAGGAAGTTGGAGGAGTGTCGATTACAAAATATGAATTGTTAACGGAAGTGAAAAGCGCCGTAGGTGAATGCTGATAATGCTGTATGCTTAACAATATTTACAATCAGAGAGCAACAAGCAATTCCATGATGAATATAAGTCAAGTCAATTGACTTGAAATGTGAGGTGACAATAGAAATAAACAAATTTCCATTTGTTCTGTCAAAGTTCTCCCAATTATCTTTGTGTTCTGTCCAACGATGATTGATACAATAGCAAGTGGATGGTTTTTGCGGACGTCCACTCGTTCTTCTTTCAACTGGTTCATGGACCGGGTGGGTTCTCAGGGGACCAGGTGTGTTCTCAGGGGACCGGGTGGGTTCTCAGGGGACCAGGTGGGTTCTCAGGGGACCAGGTGTGTTCTCAGGGGACCGGGTGGGTTCTCAGGGGACCGGGTGGGTTCTCAGGGGACCAGGTGTGTTCTCAGGGGACCAGGTGTGTTCTCAGGGGACCGGGTGGGTTCTCAGGGGACCAGGTGGGTTCTCAGGGGACCAGGTGTGTTCTCAGGGGACCGGGTGGGTTCTCAGGGGACCAGGTGTGTTCTCAGGCGACCAGGTGTGTTCTCAGGGGACCAGGTGTGTTCTCAGGGGACCAGGTGGGTTCTCAGGGGACCAGGTGTGTTCTCAGGCGACCAGGTGTGTTCTCAGGGGACCAGGTGTGTTCTCAGGGGACCAGGTGGGTTCTCAGGGGACCAGGTGTGTTCTCAGGGGACCGGGTTCACAGGTGGGTTTTCAGGGGACCGGGGGGGTTCTCAGGGGACCAGGTGTGTTCTCAGGGGATAAAGTGGGTTCTCAGGGGACCAGGTGTGTTCTCAGGGGACCAGGTGTGTTCTCAGGGGACTAGGTGTGTTCTCAGGGGACCAGGTGGGTTCTCAGGGGACCAGGTTCCCCAAGGGTTCTCAGGTAGGTTCTCAGCGGACCGGGGGGGTTTTCAGGGGACCGGGTTCCCCAAGGGTTCTCAGGTGGGTTCTCAGGGGACCAGGTGTGTTCTCAGGGGACCAGGTGTGTTCTCAGGGGACCAGGTGGGTTCTCAGGGGACTAGGTAGGCTCTCAGGGGACTGGGGGGTTCTCAGGGGACCAGGTGTGTTCTCAGGGGACCAGGTGTGTTCTCAGGGGACCGGGTTGGTTCTCAGGGGACCGGGTTGGTTCTCAGGGGACCGGGTGGGTTCTCAGGGGACCGGGTTCCCCAAGGGTTCTCAGGTGGGTTCTCAGGGGACCGGGTGGGTTCTCAGGGGACCGGGTTCCCCGAGGGTTCTCAGGTGGGTTCTCAGGGGACCGGGGGGGTTCTCAGGGGATCAGGTGTGTTCTCAGGGGACCGGGTTGGTTCTCAGGGGACCGGGGGGGTTCTCAGGGGACCAGGCTGGTTCTCAGGGGACCGGTTGGGTTCTCAGGGGACCGGGTCATTGGACAGAGAGAAGGCCCCAGAGTCGCAGGACTTCTTGGTTTCTGGTTTGAGTGACAGCTGGCTTCCTTGGCTCTGAGAAAGGGAGGCTTCGATCTGAGCCTTGGACACCTGAGGAGTCAGAGATTGATATGGATGATGGATGATGGATGGATGGATGATGGATGATGGATGGATGGAGGGATGGATGGATGGATGGATGATGGATGGATGGATGATGGATGGATGATGGATGGATGGATGATGGATGATGGATGAATGGATGGATGGAGGGATGGATGGATGATGGATGATGGATGGATGATGGATGGATGGATGATGGATGATGGATGGATGGATGATGGATGGATGATGGATGGATGGATGGATGATGGATGGATGATGGATGATGGATGGATGGATGGATGGATGATGGATGGATGGATGGATGATGGATGGATGATGGATGGATGATGGATGTGGATGGATGATGGATGGATGATGGATGGATGGATGGATGATGGATGGATGATGGATGGATGATGGATGGATGATGGATGGATGGATGGATGGATGATGGATGGATGATGGATGGATGGATGATGGATGGATGGATGGATGGATGGATGATGGATGGATGATGGATGATGGATGGATGATGGATGGATGATGGATGGATGGATGATGGATGGATGATGGATGGATGATGGATGGATGGCATCACAACATGAATTGACATTGATGTGCAACAAAGACCCCTGTCTGGTGCTGATTTCAATGTTTGACTAAAGATAAGATGTTTCTTATTCCTATTAAACCCTGACAGTCAGAGCTGTGCCACCGACCACATAGTTTAACAGATATATAACAGCTATATAACAGATATATAACAGCTATATAACAGATATATAACAGATATATAACAGCTATATAACAGATATATAACAGCTATATAACAGATATATAACAGATATATAACAGCTATATAACAGATATATAACAGATATATAACAGATATATAACAGATATATAACAGCTATATAACAGATATATAACAGATATATAACAGCTATATAACAGATATATAACAGATATATAACAGATCACTGAAGCTGCAAACAACAAAATTGATCACTTTTATTTTTATTTTTTACCTCTTCAAACTTCTTTGCTTTGTACTGTTCGGCCCCTTTCATGCAGTTCAGAAGGATGATATCACAGAGCACCGTACCCTGAAGAAAGACATAAGAACCTTTACAAGGCAGCCATTCTCCACACGAATGGAATGATAGCACAATATTTCAGTTCAGGACACTCACAAGGCCAATGGAGGTGAAGGCAGCCACAATGTTGATCAGTGTTGGAACAGTGCTGAACTTCCCTGCCTGGGGGTGGACACACCACCACACACCACCACACCCACCACACCACACACACACACCACCACCACCACACCTCCATTAATATGTTTATACCCTCCTTTAACCATATATGCCATTTGATGGATGCTGATATGCGTGGATGTGGATGCACATCCCTGGCAGAGCTCAGCCCACTGAGCTGCATTCAACATCTTTATTCTCCTCATATGCAACAAGTACAATGGAATGCTAACTCCCCATTCCCTCCCGCAGTATACATGTCCTACAATTGAACACTATATACTATACTCTGTTCTATACTAATACTACTAAGTCCCAGTAGTGCAACAGCTTCATGAATACAGTGCAGTCACTGTAATCAATCCAGAAAGTCCAGCAAAATAATGATAGTGTATGATAGTTGTGGAGTGTGTGTGGTTGGTGGCTGGTTGAAGCAGCCTCACCTGGCCTGAGACTGATTGGCTGGTGAGGCTGCACACCTGTGGGTCCTTGTTAATCAAGGCCCACAGGTTAAAACAGCCTCACAGAGAGAGAGAGAGAGAGAGAGAGAGAGAGAGAGAGAGAGAGAGAGAGTGTTCAATCAGTCCGATTCAGGCTAGGTGAGGCTGCTTAAACCAGCCACCAACCACACACACCCTCCACAATAGTGGAGAAATATGGAAATATGGATGACAATGTTATGATAGTGGCAGCACTCCTAGCATATCAGTAGGCACACTGCCTGTGGATCGTCCCACACACACACACACCACACACACACACACACACACACACACACACACACACACACACACACACACACACACACACACACACACACACACACAGGGCAGCAGTAGCTCAGGAGCTAAACAACAGGTAGTCTGAGTGTCGCCGTGCCATCCTAACTGCTCTCCAGCACTGGTGAGTGGCCACTGGTGAGAAAAGCGCTATATAAATGCAGTTCATTAACACATGCACACACGCCCAGCACACGCACACACACTAAACTCACATTGCCAGTGACCAGGATGTCGAAGCGAATGGCGTAAGCTTTCAACAGGGTCCGATAGTCCTTCCCATCATCTGTCTTGTAGTATTTTGCAAACCTATGGGTGAAAGACGGATCAGAGGTATAGGCTACAGATACAGTTACAAAAAGAGCCCACCGGGGAGAAACACACACACACACACACACACACACACACACACACACACACACACACACCCCACCTGAAGTTGTAGCCCTGGGAGACAGGGTTGTGGGCGAAGGGAGCGTCCAGCCGGCTGAAGGAGTACTCAGGCTTGCAGAGCTCCACGTCCTGGTCCAGGTTGCACTTCCACTCGATGTTGATGCCGATCTCTCCTCCCTGGGGGGGGGAGGAGATGGGGAGGAGATGGTGATGGTGATGGGGGGGACCCCTCAGACACGAGAATCAGAAGCAGAGAATAACATGAAACCCAAACAGAGCTTGTGGAGTGTGTGAGGTGGGGGTGGTGGGTCACCTTCTTGGCGAGGGTGTTGACATCTTGGCCGGTGATGTTCAGGATGTCACTCACGCGGAAGATGGGACAGAGGGGGTTGGTTAGGGGATGGTAGGTGCACGTCTTGATCTCCTTGGAGGTCATGTGCTTCGGGAAGTTCCCCCTAAGAGATGGGGGTTCACAGAGTGGTACAGTCTCATTAGACCCTGTCTACTATACCCTCAACTTTACACATGCATGTGTGTATGTGTGCGTGTGTATGCGTGTGCGTGTGCGTGTCTCACCGTGTGACGTTGAACATGGGGAAGTGGATGCTGTTCTTGATGAAGATGGTGAAGTTGTTCACGTCAACCATCGGTTCGCTGAGCAATAAAGCCTGCATGTTAGACGTTGGTGTGTGTGTGTGTGTGTGTGTGTGCATTTTACTGTTCCAAAATTCAAAGCGCAGCATCTAACCCTAAAAAACTGTTTGATACTCCTCCATACTTTTCTCTCTTCGGTCCTGATACTCCTGGACCTGTCTGTAGCATTGGACACTGTGAACCACCAGATTCTCCTCTCCACCCTTGAGGGGATGGGTGTCTCGGGCTCTGCTCTCTCCTTGTTTTCATCCTACCTGACGGGTTGCTGCTACCAGGTGGCACTGGGAGGGTCTGTGTCAGAACCACGCCGACTGACTACTGGGGTTCCACAAGGATCGGTCCTGGGTCCTCTTCTCTTCTCCCTCTACACAACGTCCCTTGTCCTGTTATCCACTCTCATGACTTATCCTACCACTGCTATGCTGACGACACCTAACTGGTCTTGTCGTTTCCCCCCTCGGACACGCAAGTGGAAACACGCATTGCCGTGTGCTTAGCAGACAAGACTGAGCTAGTGTTCTTCCCGGAAAAGGGCTGTCTGCACCGAGACCTGGCTGTCACCATTGATGATCCTGTGGTGACACCTACTTGGACCGCAAGGAATCTGGGTGTGACCCTGGACGATCAACTATCATTATCGGCAAACATTGCATGGTGACACGCTCCTGCAGATTCCTCCTCTACAACATCAGGAGGAATCTGCCTTTTCTCACTGAAAAGGCTGACAGGTGCTCATCCAGGCTCTAGTCATCTCCCGGCTGGACTACTGCAACTCCCTCCTTGCTGGCGCCCCGGCGTCTGCCATCAGGCCCCTGGAGCTCATTCAGAAAGCTGCAGCTCCCCTGGTGTTCAACTGCCCCAAGTACTCCCACACATCTACCCTCCTTCGGACTCTACACTGGCTTCCTGTAGCTGCTCCATCCAGTTCAAGACCTTGGTGCTAGCCTACAAGGCAGTAAAAGGTACTGCTCCATCCTACCTCCAGGCAATGGTCAAGGCCTACATCCCACCCCGTCCACTTCTCTCTGCTTCATCAGGCTGTCTGCTTGACCCCTCACTTAGGGGCCCGTGTGGCCGATCTATGCGGTCACGGCTCTTCTCCGTCTTGGCCCCAATTTAATAATAATAATAATAATAATAATAATATTGGTGGAACAAACTCCCCACGGAGGTCACGATGGATCTTCCACCGCAGGCTGAAAACCCATCTCTTCAGGACACACTTCCCGGATCCTTCCTCGTAGCGCTAAGTCAATTATCTAAGTAGATTACATATTATAGATAGGTAGATATTGTTCTAGATATTGTTGTATATTGTTTGCCAACTTATTGTACTTTTCCCTTACACTTTTACCTGAATTATTGTACTTGTGTGTGTGTGTGTGGGGGAGGGGGGTTCTGAAGTCACCTTGCGAGGCTCAGATTCTCTGTGGGACACCAGCCTTGAATCTCACATTTCCCATTTGATGCATTAACCGCCTTGAGACAGTTGCCTGTTACTGCTCCTGTGATGGGAGAGAGACAGAGAGAGAGACAGAGAGAGAGAGAGACAGAGAGAGAGACAGAGAGAGAGACAGAGAGAGAGAGACAGAGAGAGAGACAGAGAGAGAGACATCGAGACAGAGAGAGAGAGACAGAGAAAAGGAGAGACAGAGAGAGAGAGACATAAAGAGAGACAGAAAGAGAAAGACAGAGAAAAAGAGAGACAGAGAGAGAGAGAGAGAGAGAGAGAGAGAGAGAGAGAGAGAGAGAGAGAGAGAGAGAGAGAGAGAGAGAGAGAGAGAGAGAGAGAGAGAGAGAGAGAGAGCGAGACATAGAAAGAGAGAGTCATTGAGAGAGAGTGCAGGCAGGAAGAAACCAGAATGAAAAACCTATTTCTAATAGATTGGTTGAGAGTGGTGGCGTACCGTTGACCAGGTTGTTACCGTAGAAGGCCTGGCAGTCTGTGTGGGCGGCGCAGTCCAAGGCCGTCTGAGAAAACCCACAATCAATGACCGTCCAACTGTTTAAGCCGTTAAGGCAGATCAGATACCCTGAAACCCAGAGGCGTGTGTGAGGCAATGGGCTCACCTCCTCACACAGCCCTCTGAACTGGTTGTCCGTGACGATGACCTTGGTGATGATGCAGAATATCCCGGCTCCCTGATGGACAGCAGGAGGGCACAACGTTAGACACACGGGGGGCGGGACCTCCGTCTGATGGGACTCGGGAACCGGAGGGTCACCGGTTCAAGTCCCCGAAACAGACCAAGTACGGAGTGAGAACTGGTGCTTGGAAAAAGATGCCAGTTGGCCTCCTGGGCACTGCCTCAGAGCCCTTGAGCAAGGCACCAGCCCCTCCCCTGCTCCCCTGTATATCCACTAGCTGATACCCACTGCTCCTCATACTAGGAGGGGTTACATGAGAGGAACTCATCTCACTGTGTGGACATGAGACCAATGAAGAGGATTCAATCCTCCAGGTTTAGATTTACAATGACTTGTAGTTAATTTAGAAGACATGTTTCCCAGAAGACAGGTTGTGTGTAACTGTGTTAACACACTTTGCTATCACTCACACCAGTGGAAACACACAGAGCGCAGAGCGGCTGCCTGAGGGCTCCTGAGGTAGTGGGGGTGAACCTTCAGAGCTCAATAAAGGAGGACTGCCATGATTAGATGATTACAGACATGATGTTTGTTTTATATTGTCACATGTGTGACATGTGTCACATGCTGGTGTACAAGTAAAGGTTAAAACCTGTATGATCGTATTATTGTCATAACAACAATGTGATGTAACTGCGAACAATAACTACCAGTGAATGACTACCGCTTAATGACCCACCATGATGCTATCATAAGAGGAACAGTACGCAAGTGTCTGTCTGTCTGTCTGTCTGTCTGCATGTGTGTGTGTGTGTGTATGTCTGCATGCGTGCGTGCGCGTGTGTGTGTCTGTCTGACTGCATGTGCGTGTGTGGACGGGATAAGAGGACAACGGAATCCCAGAGGGTCAAGGGTCATCTATCTGGGCATCAGCAGCATTCATCCAAGGTTTCCCAGGCTACCTGCGGGGGGTAGACGTAGTCCGCCACATCCAGGACCTGGTTGCCTTGGTAACCAAAGCCCTTGACTTTGGTCATCACTGAGGACTCCACGCCCGTGTCGCTCTGCTGGTAAGCCTTCTGGTACAGGAAGACGTACCTGCAGCCGTTCAGCATCACAACACCACACTGTCAGTTCATTCATCGTTACACTTTACAATAAGGGGGAATACATGAGGAACAAATAAGGAACTGCTAGTGAACCTTTATTGATCTGAATCTCAATCATCGTTTGTTTTCCTTGTACAAGTACAAAACACAATTGTCTAGCAATCCTCAAGACACTAAAAATAAAGATAAAGCTCAACAAAAAACAGGTTAAAGAATTGTCATATAAAAACAGTATATATACGTAATGAGTAAGCCCTCATAAAATGTTATAGTTTCCAATTATAGTATCTAATGATTAGTTATTGATTATTGGATTAAGAAATGAGTGGAACCAATCAGGAATGACTCCATCATTTTCGAATCATTAATTACTATAATAATAACAATAATAATAATAATAACTTTAATTGAACGCCTCTCAAGGGGCCCAAGGCCGCTTTGCAGAGGGGTAAACAACTAAACAAGCTAACAGCTAAGGCTAATAGAAAAATAAATAAAGGAAATACATTTTTTAAAGAGGTGGGCTATTAATTACACTACAATTAATTACATGAAGTACTTCCCTAATAATGCCTAATGGAGGGCTAGTAGATAATGATGAGTGACTAGAGAACAGAGATCCTATATTAACGGATCATTAGTTCACGATTAGTTCATGAATATCTTCATGAGTCGTTGACTCTGAAGGCACAACAAGGTCTCATTCATTACTCAGTACCTCCACATTAGTGACTGTTTTTTGTAAAGTGGTACATAATACTAACTAGTAGATACAAAGTAGTCCCTCATTCCTTCATCCTTAGCTAAGGATTACTTAGCCTTTTTGTGGCCCCTCAACTGAAGTGGTGCATGGTACTGTGGGTTAATCAGGACTCATGGAGAGAGGTACCATCCATTCAGATATTCATGAACTAATCATTAACTAATGATTTATAAATATGGGATCTCCTTGTTCTCTAGTTACTCATCATGATCTACTATATAGCCCTCCGTTAGGAATTCTTAGAGAAGCACTTATTAACCATTATTCAATTATCAAGTCCTTCCTGATTCGTTCTTCACTCGTTTCTTAAAGAAATAGCTACTACATGGTAAATGGCCTGTCAGTAATCAGTACAGGGGAGGGTTGGACATGCAAAGTGACCAGAGTGTTTTGTTTCAGTTGATTGTTCAACTGAAACAAACATGATTATATTTTTGGTTTCAGTTCTGCAGCCATTTATATCAGCTTTTAATCACACACACACACACACACCACACACACACACACACACACACACACACACCACACACACACACACACACACACACACACACACCACACACACACACACACACACACACACACAGCACTCACCCGATGAAGTAGATGATGATGAGCAGCTGGAAGACGCGGTTGATGACGCCAACAGACCAGGTCTTCACCACCACAGACTTGGTGGTCTCGTAGGTGAAGAAGTCCGTCACACAGGCCCACAGCATGGAGGCCATGCTTTGCTTCTTGCACCTGCCTTTCCTCCTCTAGAAGAATAATAATAATAATAATCTCTAGTGTCAAATGTCCAGCGTCTCTCTCTCTCACTTACCTTCCTTCTGATGGCCTTTGACCATGTGCCTGAGAGGATCCACACCCTCCGTCCCTCTCCTCTCTGCTGCTTGATGGACCAGAGAGGAGATGCCACTGAATGGGCATCTCCTCCAGGACACACCCCCTCTCTCCTCCAGGACACACCCCCTCTTTCCTCCAGGACCCACCCCTCTCTCCTCCAGGACACACCCCCTCTCTCCTCCAGGACACACCCCTCTCTCCTCCAGGACCCACCCCCTCTCCTCCAGACCCCCTCTCTCCTCCAGGACACACCCCTCTCTCCTCCAGGACCCACCCCTCTCTCCTCCAGGACACACCCCCTCTCCCCTCCAGGACCCACCCCTCTCCTCAGGACCCCCCTCTCTCTCCAGGACACACCCCTCTCTCCTCCAGGACCCACCCCTCTCTCCTCCAGGACACACCCCTCTCTCCTCCAGGACACACCCCCTCTCCCCTCCAGGACCCACCCC
Source organism: Muraenolepis orangiensis (assembly GCA_027704905.1). Classification (NCBI taxonomy): domain Eukaryota; kingdom Metazoa; phylum Chordata; class Actinopteri; order Gadiformes; family Muraenolepididae; genus Muraenolepis; species Muraenolepis orangiensis. The sequence goes on along the minus strand of CM051001.1, from coordinate 1,514,326 downwards.
TCTCTCCTCCAGGACACACCCCTCTCTCCTCCAGGACCCACCCTCTCTCCTCCAGGACACACCCTCTCTCCTCCAGGACACACCCCTCTCTCCTCCCCTCCCTCTCTACACATACTGTATGCATTCATAAACAAATCAACAGCTATGTTGAGAAGGCCCATTCCCCTTCCCCCTGATGGAGCCACTCCACGTATCAATCCAAGTATTATTAGTTGGGTTGGGTTCTTTTAGGAGCCATCTGGTTTTATTGGATCGCACAGAACTTGTGCAAAACCATGTCCACTTAATCCTCAATCAGTTCCAATGGATGGAGACCAAGATAAAAGACTTCATGTGTGCATGGAACCCTCAAACTGGTCTGACATTCCTCCAGATAAAGAATGGTTGAATTGATTCATGAGGTAGTAAGGGTGAGGTATTCATTTAAAAAAAACATTACAAAAAAGACAGGATTAAAAATACAAAATATAACATGTTTTACCGATACTAAACCTGGGACAGCCTCCCCACATGGCACTGGGATACAATGTGAGAATGGACTCACGCAGTGGTTCACAACTGGTGGGTCATCGTATGCCAAACCTTAATCTTTAGAATAAAACATGAAACATGATTCATCTTTTAATGGCTTACAATTTGAGTTGGTTCATGCTCCATGTTATGAACAGTATATGAAGGCCTTGTTGATTACTGCAATAATGTTTATACAAATACCTTTATTAAATTGTAGGGTTGATTCAATGGAAGAGGAGTCCTGAGCCTAGCCCAGTGAGAACCAGTGGTCTAATGTCTTCACACACGGGGTAGGCATGTGTCCTGGGACCAGATGGACCAGAAGATGTCATCGCATCCTCTCCCCAGTCTCTGTGCTTGTCTAAGTGGTTCCATTAGGTTTATGGTCAGTAACATAAGCTCCAGCCACACGACACTTTAGATTCCCATCACAATTAGCAGTTATGCGGTGAAGCTCCCGGTCAGTCCTTTCTCCCCACACTGGGCCCACGTTCCTGTAAACCCCCTGAAACCCTCTCAGCCACCCACAGACCCGGGCGACCTGGAGGGAGCCTGGAGGGAGAGGGAATCTCTTTGCTCCCTTTTTCCTTTTTAATGTGATTCACGGGAAAGGGGAAGCCAGATGGCCATCATCGTTAGCATACAGGAAATACATCCGGGTAAAGATGTTCAATTTGCACTCAACACACACGGACATCACAACACACGCACCTACATGGACATCACAACACACGCACATCACACCTACACACACGGGACATCACAACACACGCACATCACACCTACACACACGGGACATCACACACGCACCTACATGGATATCACACCTACACACACGGGACATCACACACACACCTACATGGATATCACACCTACACACACGGGACATCACAACACACGCACCTACATGGATAACACACCTACACACACGGACATCACATGGAGCCAGTCCATGTGTCACGTTAGAGACAGTACCACCACATGATAATCCAACCACTGAATGGAGCCACACACACAACACAAGAGTTCCTGGCTCTTAAAAGCCACACACTCAGGAATATAGTGCTTTTACCACAGCTGTTTTAACCTCAACCTCCAGCCCACATGGGTCTTAAAGGAAACCAGCGCCCTGCCGGCCTCTGCAGCCAGCCTGGTTAAATGGCCTCTTCAATAGCCTTCTACAAGAGCATCACCATTACCACACAAGAGATGACTGGATGTACACAAGCCAGGGAGAGGAGAGGTGTGGACGGGGTTCAGGTGTGTGTGTGTGTGTGTGGACGGGGTTCATGTGTGTATGTCCCTCACCAAAGCTCTCCATAACCAACCTAACAGTAGATCAGTCAAACAAAACACCGTTACAAAAAACAATTCATTTATTCAGTCAACAAAAACCCAAACCAGGTTGCATTTTCAATTCTCACAGAAAAACAAGAAACCGCTCCTGGTGTTTCTCCTACCTGCAAACTCCTTCAGCGCTACAACACCTACCAACATGAATGCAGTCTGTGAAATGGTCGTAAGACAGGGTGGGTCATATGACAGGGTGGGTCGTATGACAGGGTGGGTCGTATGACAGGGTGGGTCATATGACAGGGTGGGTCATATGACAGGGTGAGTCGTATGACAGGGTGGGTCATATGACAGGGTGAGTCGTATGACAGGGTGGGTCGTATGACAGGGTGGGTCGTATGACAGGGTGGGTCGTATGACAGGGTGGGTCGTATGACAGGGTGGGTCGTATGACAGGGTGGGTCGTATGACAGGGTGGGTCCAGTCCTGTTGGTCTGTTCATCCACACGGCGATTCAACGCTCACTATTTATGGAATGGAATTGAAAAAAACTAAATGAACATGTAACCAAAGTCCAGTGATTCTTGCCGTCTGGAAACACACACACACACACACACACACACACACACACACACACACACACACACACACACACACACACACACACACACACACACACACACACACACACACACACACACACACACACACACACACCACACACACACACACACACACACACACACACACACACACACACACACACACACACACACACACACACACACACACACACACACACACACACACACACACACACACACACACACAGAGTAGGAGTACAAAGGTTTTGGTCCATGAGTTGCGTATTTAATGGCTAAAAGAGAGCGTGTTGTGTGTTCAGTCAGACTCCTCGGCCTCTGAGCTGTGGGCCTCTTCCTCGGCCTCTTCCTCGGACTCCTGCTGGGAGAAACCAAAGCGGTTATCAGCGATGAGACCGTGGGTTCTATTCATTGACTGAACAAACCATCTGCATGGTTCGAGCTGTGGGGAGCTGTGACCTTGGTTAAGGACATTTCATACATTAGTTCATCAAATAATCAAATGGGAATAGTATTGTGGTGTGAAGGGGTGTGGCTTGGTATAGGGCTGTACACAAGGGGGCGGGGCTTGGTATAGGGCTGTACACAAGGGGGCGGGGCTTGGTATAGGACTGTACACAAGGGGGCGGGGCTTGGTATAGGGCTGTACACAAGGGGGTGTGGCTTGGTATAGGGCTGCACACAAGGGGGCGGGGCTTGGTATAGGGCTGCACACAAGGGGCGGGCTTGGTATAGGGCTGCACACAAGGGGGCGGGGCTTGGTATAGGGCTGCACACAAGGGGGCGGGGCTTGGTATAGGGCTGCACACAAGGGGGCGGGGCTTGGTATAGGGCTGCACACAAGGGGGCGGGGCTTGGTATAGGGCTGCACACAAGGGGGCGGGGCTTGGTATAGGGCTGCACACAAGGGGGCGGGGCTTCTAGATTCCGGGGTTGACTCAGCTGGGTGGGTGACGATGTTATCCCTTCAGGTCAGAATCCCCTTCTATGTTTACTTCGCCCCACAGTTTATGCATTTCTGTTATTGTAAAGTGGGCCGGAGACACGGTGTGTGCTGGGGACCATGAATCAATCCCCTCATCTCTGCCTGGAGGTGATACCCACAAAAACATTTATACCGATGAAAATAACCATAAGTGGCAGCCCTTATATGGGGTATCTGTGCTATCCGGAGTGTGTGAGGAGCGCCTCATCACCGGGGGTTTATATGGGGTATCTGTGCTTTCCGGAGTGTGTGAGGAGCACCTCATCACCGGGGGTTTATATGGGGTATCTGTGCTTTCCGGAGTGTGTGAGGAGCACCTCATCACCGGGGGTTTATATGGGGTATCTGTGCTATCCGGAGTGTGTGACGAGCGCCTCATCACCGGGGGTTTATATGGGGTATCTGTGCTTTCCGGAGTGTGTGAGGAGCGCCTCATCACCGGGGGTTTATATGGGGTATCTGTGCTATCCGGAGTGTGTGAGGAGCGCCTCATCACCGGGGGTTTATATGGGGTATCTGTGCTATCCGGAGTGTGTGAGGAGCGCCTCATCACCGGGGGTTTATATGGGGTATCTGTGATGTACGGAGTGTGTGAGGAGCACCTCATCACCGGGGGTTTAGCTCACCTCTTTTTTTTTGCCCTTGGATTTAGATTTGGACTTCGACTTGCTCTTGCGCTCGGTCTCTGACGAGCTGTCCTCACTCGTCTCAATGAACTCCTTGCTCTTGAAGCTGTCATTGGCGGCGCTGCCGCCGCCGCCGCCTCCTCCTCCTCCTCCTCCGCCGCCTCCTCCGCCTCCTCCACCTCCTCCACCACCTCCTCCACCACCTCCTCCACCACCTCGCTCCTTCTCTTTGTCTCCTCCGGCAGACTTCCTCTTCTTCTCCTCCTTCTTGGCTGGCTTCTTCTTGCTCTCCCTGGATGTTAATCCCCGGGTGGTGGAGATGGTGTTGAAGAGAGGATATCAATATTAAAAGGTGTCTACAGAACTAAATGTGTGTGTGTGTGTGTGTGTGTGTGTGTGTGTGTGTGTGTGTGTGTGTGTGTGTGTGTGTGTGTGTGTGTGTGTGTGTGTGTGTGTGTGTACTTCTTGGCGGCGGCGGCGGCGGCCCCCTCGCTGCTCTCGTCGTACTCCTTCTTGGCCTGCTCGTACGCCTTCTTGGCCTCCACAGCTTTAGCGTCCCACTCCTGAGCGCCCAGAGGAAGAGCGATGGAGGGGACAGAGGAAGAGCGATGGAGGGGACAGAGGAAGAGCGATGGAGGGGACAGAGGAAGAGCGATGGAGGGGACAGAGAGAGAGCGATGGAGGGGACAGAGAGAGAGCGATGGAGGGGACAGAGAGAGAGCGATGGAGGGGACAGAGAGAGAGAGAGACGCCCCAGAGAGGGGGGGAGAAAGACCAGGTTACCAGGTGCACACAAAGAACCCTGCTGGTAAACTGGCTAAAATAGCATTCACATTGAAATACTCAAAGCTACTTTGGACTAAATTCAGGAGCAGCAGAAGCAGGATGGAGGGGAAAGTGAACAGCAACTGTTCTCTACCTTCCCTCCACCTTTCTGCCCCCCATTCCCCCGTTATCCCCCTCACCTCCTTGTCCTCCTTGCCCAGCTGCCTCCACATCTCCCCGGCCTTCTTGGAGATCTCCGTGATGGAGATGCCCGGGTTCTCTGCCTTGATGCGCTCGCGGCCGGCGTTCAGCCACAGCATGTAGGCGCTCATGGGCCTCTTGGGCCCGCCCCCTTCCTTCTGCTTCTTCTGGACACGGGGAGCAACACAACCGCTATGGGTCATTAGGGTGGAGGAGATCTATAGTCAACTGTGTTCTTCATAGACTGAGGATTCTACTACATCCTATACGCTATACTATGAGGATTCTACTACATCCTATACTCTATACTATGAGGATTCTACTACATCCTATACGCTATACTATGAGGATTCTACTACATCATATACTATGATGATTCTACTACATCCTATACTCTATACTATGATGATTCTACTACATCCTATACTCTATACTATGAGGATTCTACTACATCCTATACTATGAGGATTCTACTACATCATATACTATATACTATGAGGATTCTACTACATCATATACTATATACTATGAGGATTCTACTACATCATATACTATGATTCTACTACATCCTATACTATATACTATGATGATTCTACTACATCCTATACTATATACTATGAGGATTCTACTACATCCTATACTATATACTATGAGGATTCTACTACATCCTATACTATATACTATGAGGATTCTACTACATCATATACTATGAGGATTCTACTACATCCTATACTCTATACTATGAGGATTCTACTACATCCTATACTCTATACTATGAGGATTCTACTACATCATATACTCTATACTATGAGGATTCTACTACATCCTATACTCTATACTATGATGATTCTACTACATCCTATACTCTATACTATGAGGATTCTACTAACATCATATACTATGAGGATTCTACTACATCCTATACTCTATACTATGAGGATTCTACTACATCATATACTATATACTATGAGGATTCTACTACATCCTATACTCTATACTATGAGGATTCTACTACATCATATACTATATACTATGAGGATTCTACTACATCTTATACTCTATACTATGAGGATTCTACTACATCATATACTATATACTATGAGGATTCTACTACATCATATACTATGATGATTCTACTACATCCTATACTATATACTATGATGATTCTACTACATCCTATACTATATACTATGAGGATTCTACTACATCCTATACTATATACTATGAGGATTCTACTACATCCTATACTATGAGGATTCTACTACATCCTATACTATATACTATGAGGATTCTACTACATCATATACTATGAGGATTCTACTACATCCTATACTATGATGATTCTACTACATCCTATACTCTATACTATGAGGATTCTACTAAATCATATACTATATACTATGAGGATTCTACTACATCCTATACTCTATACTATGAGGATTCTACTACATCATATACTATGATGATTCTACTACATCCTATACTATGAGGATTCTACTACATCCTATACTCTATACTATGAGGATTCTACTACATCCTATACTCTATACTATGAGGATTCTACTACATCATATACTATGAGGATTCTACTACATCATATACTATATACTATGAGGATTCTACTACATCCTATACTCTATACTATGAGGATTCTACTACATCCTATACTATGAGGATTCTACTACATCCTATACTCTATACTATGAGGATTCTACTACATCCTATACTATGAGGATTCTACTACATCCTATACTATATACTATGAGGATTCTACTACATCATATACTATATACTATGAGGATTCTACTACATCCTATACTCTATACTATGAGGATTCTACTACATCATATACTATGAGGATTCTACTACATCATATACTATATACTATGAGGATTCTACTACATCCTATACTCTATACTATGAGGATTATACTACATCATATACTATATACTATGAGGATTCTACTACATCCTATACTCTATACTATGAGGATTCTACTACATCCTATACTATGAGGATTCTACTACATCCTATACTCTATACTATGAGGATTCTACTACATCCTATACTATGAGGATTCTACTACATCCTATACTATATACTATGAGGATTCTACTACATCATATACTATATACTATGATGATTCTACTACATCCTATACTCTATACTATGAGGATTCTACTACATCATATACTATATACTATGATGATTCTACTACATCCTATACTATATACTATGATGATTCTACTACATCCTATACTCTATACTATGAGGATTATACTACATCATATACTATATACTATGATGATTCTACTACATCCTATACTCTATACTATGAGGATTCTACTACATCATATACTATATACTATGATGATTCTACTACATCCTATACTATATACTATGAGGATTCTACTACATCCTATACTCTATACTATGAGGATTCTACTACATCATATGCTATATACTATGAGGATTCTACTACATCATATACTATAAGGATTCTACTACATCATATTCTCTATACTATGAGGATTCTACTACATCATATACTCTATATACTATGAGGATTCTACTACATCCTATACTCTATACTATGAGGATTCTACTACATCCTATACTATGAGGATTCTACTACATCCTATACTCTATACTATGAGGATTCTACTACATCATATACTCTATACTATGAGGATTCTACTACATCCTATACTCTATACTATGAGGATTCTACTACATCATATACTATGATGATTCTACTACATCCTATACTATATACTATGATGATTGTACTACATCCTATACTATATACTATGAGGATTATACTACATCCTATACTATATACTATGAGGATTCTACTACATCATATACTATGAGGATTCTACTACATCCTATACTCTATACTATGACGATTCTACTAAATCATATACTATATACTATGAGGATTCTACTACATCCTATACTCTATACTATGATGATTCTACTACATCCTATACTCTATACTATGAGGATTCTACTACATCCTATACTCTATACTATGACGATTCTACTACATCCTATACTCTATACTATGAGGATTCTACTACATCATATACTATGATGATTCTACTACATCCTATACTATATACTATGAGGATTCTACTACATCCTATACTATGAGGATTCTACTACATCCTATACTATATACTATGATGATTCTACTACATCCTATACTCTATACTATGAGGATTCTACTACATCATATACTATATACTATGATGATTCTACTACATCCTATACTATATACTATGAGGATTCTACTACATCCTATACTCTATACTATGAGGATTCTACTACATCCTATACTCTATACTATGAGGATTCTACTACATCATATGCTATATACTATGAGGATTCTACTACATCCTATACTCTATACTATGAGGATTCTACTACATCATATACTCTATACTATGAGGATTCTACTACATCCTATACTATGATGATTGTACTACATCCTATACTATATACTATGAGGATTCTACTACATCCTATACTATATACTATGAGGATTCTACTACATCATATACTATGAGGATTCTACTACATCCTATACTCTATACTATGATGATTCTACTAAATCATATACTATATACTATGAGGATTCTACTACATCCTATACTCTATACTATGATGATTCTACTACATCCTATACTCTATACTATGAGGATTCTACTACATCATATACTATGATGATTCTACTACATCCTATACTCTATACTATGAGGATTCTACTACATCCTATACTCTATACTATGATGATTCTACTAAATCATATACTATATACTATGAGGATTCTACTACATCCTATACTCTATACTATGATGATTCTACTACATCCTATACTCTATACTATGAGGATTCTACTACATCATATACTATGATGATTCTACTACATCCTATACTCTATACTATGAGGATTCTACTACATCATATACTATGATGATTCTACTACATCCTATACTATATACTATGAGGATTCTACTACATACTATACTCTATACTATGAGGATTCTACTACATCCTATACTATACATTATACGATGAGTCTGACAGTGACCAGTCAGTTTCGTAGTGATGATGTGCTTTGACCACCGCCATGAGAATTTAATATTACTGAGTGTTGGCCATAAACAACCAATATGATCGTTGCAAAAATCACTGCAATGATGATGGCAGTAAGGTCCTCCGGTTCATAAGAGCGTCGAGTCCGTCTGGCGGCGGTCACTGACCTCCCTGCGTGGCTTCCGCTCCTTCTTCTCCTTCACCAACCGGGGCTTCTTGGGCGCCTTCTTGCTCTTATCTTCCTGCTCGCTGTCCTCCCCTCCCTCGCTGCTGTCGCTCTCTGAGGCGTTGCTGTCGTACCTGAGAGAGGGAGGGATAGTTAACTCACCAGGGCTTTGGGAGGTTCTGAAGAGAGGATAAACAGTACTGATCTGGATATGAAGGATGTTAGTTCAAAAGTGGGAAAACTAAGTCTCCCAGATTCCCGACAACGCCCTCACTTACTCTTCCGCAATGTCGTCATCTTCCTCTCCAGGGTTGAAGGATTCATCTGTGAAGAGAAGTAAGAAAAGTTGCTCCTCCAGTTCTCAGAAATAAGCGCCTCTTTGTGATTGGCCCCCACGGCCATCACTCACCGCTCTCTCCGTCCGACTCCTGGCTGTCGTTGCCCTCCTCCCTGATCTTGCCCTCAGCCTTCATCCTCTCCAGGTAGGCGTCATGCTGGTCCTCGTCCGAGTCGCTATACTCGTCCTTGTTGCCCTTCATGCCCTGGAAGACAGCGCCCGTCAGACACACGCCTGCAGCGCCTTCAACATACGGGACTATTGGGCAGCTTCTTAAATCACAGGTTAGCACTCACAACAGAACGACAACTGAATCAGATTACTGATGAAGAGAAGATTCAATCATTGAATTATTGCCCATTCCTAAATTGCAAACGACCCACCGTCCAACTCACCCTGGACGGATAATATCAAATGTACAATGTCCTGGTAAACAAAAAGAAAATGAAAACATCACCAGATGTGCCCATGTGTGGGCTGGAGGTGCAATGTCTCTTTAGTGACCCGTCGCTGCAGGGGAAGCCCTATTAACCCTGGGAGGAGACGGGAGGATCGCCTCATGCTTCCAGTCCACCTCCCAGCTTCACCAAATGCTGTGGCCATACGTTCATCTTACCACCAGACAGTCCGTGTCCTGATAGATCTACCATTTATCAATTCTTGATTGGCAAATTCTCAATCATTTGTTATTTTTTTACACAACATTTTGATTGGCTGCAAATCATTGTGAGATTCCCATCAGTTCATTCAAATGGATGCATGTTGATTGATCAAGAGCCTGGTTGGCAGGAGCAGCTCAACAGAACCTGCTAGAGGCCGTCGACCACAAGTTGGATTTTTGAAAAAAATAATAAAAAGACACACTGAAAAGGCCCTGGGAGCCAGACATTAGTCAGAAAGGATGCAAAACAAGCTTCAGATACACACACACACACACACAACCCCCCAAGACCCAGACCCATCAGTCCTGGTCCCTGATTAGTAGTATCGGAAAAAGAAACAAACCAAGGAGAATCACACCAGTCCAAACTCCTAAACGGCCCGCTGTAGACACCCAATCCAACAAACTGTTCCCGCTCCCCACACACTCAAACACACATACACCAGACAGACAACACACACACCAGACAGACAACACACACACACCAGACAGACAACACACACACACCAGACAGACAACACACACACCAGACAGACAACACACACACACCAGACAGACAACACACACACACCAGACAGACAACACACGCACACACCAGACAGACAACACACGCACACACCAGACAGACAACACACACACACACACCAGACAGACACCAGACAGACAGCACACGCACACCAGACAGACACCAGACAGACAGCACACGCACACACACACCAGACAAACACACACACACACACCAGACAGACAGACAGCACACACACACCAGACAGACAACACACACACACACCAGACAGACAGCACACACACACACCAGACAAACACACACACACATGAGACAGACAACACACGCACACACACGACAAACACACACACCAGACAGCACACGCACACACCAGACAGACAACACACACCAGACAGACAGCACACACACACACACACACACACCAGACAGACAACACACGCACACACACACCAGACAGACAGCACACACACACCAGACAGAACACACACCAGACAAACACACGCACCAGACATACAACACCCACACCAGACAGACAACACACCAGACAAACCACGCACCAGACATACAACACACGCACACACCAGACAGACAACACACACCGACAGACACACGCACCAGACATACAACACACGCACACACCAGACAGACAACACACCAGACAGACACACACACCAGACAGACAGCACACACACACACAGACAACCACACCAGACAGACACACGCACCAGACATACAACACACGCACACACCAGACACACACACCAACAGACAACACACACCAGACAGCACACACACACACCAGACAGACAACACACCAACGACACACGCACCAGACATACAACACACGCACACACCAGACAGACAACACACACCAGACAGACACACACACACCAGACAGACACACACACCAGACAGACACCACACCAGACAGACAGCACACACCAGACAGACAGCACACACCAGACAGACAGCACACACACACACCAGACAAACAGCACACACCAGACAGACAGCACACACCAGACAGACAGCACACACCAGACAGACAGCACACACACACACCAGACAAACACACACACACACACACACCAGACAGACAACACACGCACAGTTCCCGCTCTCCTCCCACTCAGAGAACACACGCGCACACACACCAGACAGAGAGCGCACACACACGCACACGCACAGAGAACACCGTGCAAGCAACTAATCAGTCCACACCCCTGCGGTCGGAATGGGTCCATACCCACCTTCTTCTACCATGGGGTACGAGGACAAACACACAGGACAACAGGGCACAGGTCAGTCAGGACACTGCAGGTGGATGAATATGAACACAGTGAAACATGAAGGGCTGAAGGGAATCAACGCTTACCTCTTTGAAGCCTCGATTCTTGATGTTCAGCTTCTTGGCGTTGACAAAGTCAAACAGCTTGCCATACTCCTCTCTAGCAGGGGACAGAGCCAGATGTTGGGGAACAGGTACACTGGAAGTCCACAGCCTCACACAGTGAATCAATTGGGATTGTTGATGTGATATCATTTGATAAAGCTAATTTTCAACCAAAACTAAAAAGACCCATCAATGAAGATAAGAGGTCGAGGTTGAGGCCCCGTGAGGTCGAGGCCCTCGTGAGGTCGAGGCCCCGTGGGGTCAAGGCGCTTTCACCTGAGGTGGTTGGACATCGTGCACAAGTTTAAAACCCACAAAATCAACTGCAGCAAATAACATTCTGCCTTCTTGGACTGTCCTGTAAATCCATTGGTTGGTACATCAAGTCATGGTGGGTCAGTCATCAATTTAATTAACAATCATTTAACTTTGTCGTGAGTGGCCCCTCCCCTCCCCTTAGATGAACCATGGAGTGGCCCCTCCCCTCCCCTTAGATGAACCATGGAGTGGCCCCTCCCCTCCCCTTAGATGAACCATGGAGTGGCCCCTCCCCTCCCCTTAGATGAACCATGGAGTGGCCCCTTCCCTCCCCTTAGATGAACCATGGAGTGGCCCCTCCCCTCCCCTTAGATGAACCATGGAGTGGCCCCTCCCCTTAGATGAACCATGGAGTGGCCCCTCCCCTTAGATGAACCATGGAGTGGCCCCTCCCCTTAGATGAACCATGGAGTGGCCCATCCCCTTAGATGAACCATGGAGTGGCCCCTCCCCTCCCCTTAGATGAACCATGGAGTGGCCCCTCCCCTTAGATGAACCATGGAGTGGCCCCTCCCCTCCCCTTAGATGAACCATGGAGTGGCCCCTCCCCTTAGATGAACCATGGAGTAGCCCCTCCCCTCCCCTTAGATGAACCATGGAGTAGCCCCTCCCCTTAGATGGATGTCTGTGAGTGTGTGAGCGTGTCTGTGAGTGTGCGAGTGTGTGAGCGTGTCTGTGAGTGTGTGAGCGTGTCTGTGAGTGTCTGTGAGTGTGTGTGCGTGTCTGTGAGTGTGTGTGCGTGTCTGTGAGTGTGTGTGCGTGTCTGTGAGCGTGTCTGAGTGAGTGTGTGAGCGTGTCTGTGAGTGTCTGTGGCGTGTGTGCGTGTCTGTGAGCGTGTCTGCGGCGTGTGTGCGTGTCTGTGAGTGTGTGAGCGTGTCTGTGAGTGTGTCTGTGAGTGTGTGAGCGTGTCTGTGAGTGTGTGAGCGTGTCTGTGAGCGTGTCTGTGAGCGTGTCTGTGAGCGTGTCTGTGAGAGCGTGTCTGTGGCGTGTGTGTGCGTGTCTGTGAGTGTGTGAGCGTGTCTGTGGCGTGTGTGTGCGTGTCTGTGAGTGTGTGAGCGTGTCTGTGAGTGTGTGTGCGTGTCTGTGCGTACCTCTCGATGCTGCTGAAGGTGTACTGGTTCCCCTGCTTGGTCTCGATCTCGAAGTCGAAGGAGCGCGTGGTGGTGGTTCCGCGCGCAAAGTTGACACAGGAGATCTCCTCGAAGCGCAGGTGGACGGGCGGCTTGTGCACGTAGATGAAGCCGCGCTCCAGGGGGTAGAGCAGGCCGGACGTGGCTTTGTAGGAGCAGGTGATGCACTGGGTCCCCGAGTGGCTGGAGGAGAGACTGGCTATAACACGGAACGCTTTCCTTCAACCTTCAAGCGCTTCACAGCCCTCACGCCGGCGTGAAGAGACGGCGGCGCCGTACGACCACGCGGCGCTGAAGGCAACTCAAACACACGACCGCCTGAAGATAAAGCTGGTCCCAAAACGGGCCTGTGTGTGTGTGTGTGTGTGTGTGTGTGTGTGTGTGTGTGTGTGTGTGTGTGTGTGTGTGTGTGTGTGTGTGTGTGTGTGTGTCATACCCCTGGAAGTTCCCGGGGACGGTGATCTTGCGGTTGACCAGGGCCTTCATGACTCTGCTCACCATCTCGTAGAGCGAGCCTGACATGTTCTTACTGAGCTTCCCCTCGAAGCGGCGCTCCACGTCCTCCCTGGGCAGACAGGAGAGCACAGGGCTTTACCTTCATCCACCCCCACCATAGAAGGTCAGCGGATCGCAGCGACCGGCCATACGGTAGAAGGATGTGTTTGGGGCATTAAAGAAGTTTCTGGGACAAAACATTAGTCAGCAGAAAACCAAACCTCAAATACATGGTAGAGGATTGGGACACCTCAATGCATGGTAAATATGAAATGTGTGCATATTGATGGTGATGAGATAATCAGCATTGCATATGGACTGAGGGTCATATGAGGGTCAACACCGAAGCACCACTCACTCGCTCATGTTGAGGCTGAGGCTGAGGTCCTCCTCCTTGGAGAACAGCAGGATGAGGAAGTGGTAGCGTGTCTGGCCCTGCTTGATGGGAGGATCCAGGCTTATCTGTGGGGAGGTGCATGATGGGACGTGGATGAGGATTGAGCCAGATGTTGCATTATGCATACATATTAAACTAAGGAGCCTGTGGGCAATTTTACAAATAAAAAATAAAAAAAAGGATTAACATGTCGAATGGGTTACACCAAACCTAACTCCGACCACGTGATCAGGTCACATGACCGTCATGTGTACAGCTAATCACATATTTACAGCTGGTTATCGCCAACCAAATCCCAGTGGTCTTTTTGTTGTCTCGTACCACGAAGAACATCTGCCTCTGGTCCTTGTGGGGCAGCAGGAAGAGGCGGAGCACCGTGGTGTAGGGAATCTTGTAGTCAAACGTCTTGCCGTGAAGGTGAAGGAAGGTAGGGTAGATGCGGATATCGTACCTGTCAAGATCAAGTCAGTCCATAAAAAATAAATAAAAAAGAATAATAAAAATATACATATATGTATTATAGATGCAGATATTGTGGGTTACTTTGTTAAGAGAAACAAAGTATATATACTTTGTTCCTTTATACCTATATAAAGGATATTAAGTGACTTAAAGCAGTTTCCAATTGAAAGTGAGAAAGCGGCGGGGCTTACCTTCCTCTGGGTGTGAGGCACTGCAGCTCTTTGAAGACACACACCGCGTCCCCGGTGGCCTGGATCACGTCCGCCTTGGACAGCACGTTCTGGGCGAATGCCTGGAACCATCATGGTACAGAATGAGCTACAGCTCCCTCTAGTGGTGCAGGAATTTCAAGCTGCCACACACTGCCATACGAGACTCATAGACCTAGCCCGACATCGCCAGAACAATTAGCAAATGTATAACCTCTCCGTTGGGTTACCAACGGACGCAGAACAAAACGCCTCAGGGCACAATTACATCATCCAATCAGAGCAACGGAAGGCGTGGCGAGCACATGGGTCAATTCAACTTCCACCAAATCCTGTCAGAAGTCCGGCAGCTTGTGATCAAACAGTTCCTCTTATAGAGAAACTGTACCTTCAGTCTGATATGATCCTGTTTGATACTGTCGCCATAGTGGCTGGAACAGATGGTTCCACAGCAGGGCAGCCATCTTGGTTGTTTATGACAATGCCTGAATGGCGCTCCTCTTCCAGTCATCGTACCAAACGCGCCCCCTAGATAACCGGTTGAGACAAGTTCCCCGCTCACCTCCACGGGGTCCTGGCCCTCATCAGACTGGCCCGGGGGAACGTAGAAGCGGACCTCCATGAGCGAGACCTCGGCGTCGTCGTTCTGGTGGAACTCCAGGGTGACCTCGTTCTTCCCCGTGGCGCACTGAGACACGCTGGAGAGAGGCACCTCGAACGCCGTGCTCTCGTTCACGTCAAACGCCAGCAGGGGACCTAGGAGGAGGAGGAGGTCAACCGTGAGTGGAGGATTCATGTGGATTCATATGAGGGACTTTGAAATGCCAGATTATCCCATCTACTGCCAGCAATAATGAGTCACTGTATTTCACAATTTCACATTTATAAGCCATTTTTACAAAAGACATTTCAACAATCGATTAATGATTAACTTCTTTATACGTCCAGTCTTGATGCTTAGTTATAAGCCATGTTGACATCATTCAAATCAATGCACCAGGCTCAATCTTCTCCGATGACCCTGGTGTGTGGAGGATCTAAATGATTGTGAGGCCCGGGTCCATCTATGACCTGGACCTCCCTGGGTCCATCTATGACCTGGACCTCCCCGGGTCCATCTATGACCTGGACCTCCCCGGGTCCATCTATGACCTGGACCTCCCCGGGTCCATCTATGACCTGGACATCTATGACCTGGACCTCCCCGGGTCCATCTATGACCTGGACCTCCCCGGGTCCATCTATGACCTGGACCTCCCCGGGTCCATCTATGACCTGGACCTCCCTGTGCAGCAGACACTGACTGGCCAGAATTAGTTTCTGCATTAATCATGTTTGCGGACCCCCTGCAGTACCTCCACGGACCACCTGGGGGTCATGGACCCCTGGTTGAAGACCACTGATCTAGTGGACTATTGAGACTCTCCATGTTGCCTTTACCATTAAACAAGCATGCGCATGCATGCGTGTGTGTACACGTGTGTGTGTACCCGCGTGTGTGTACGCATGCCTGTATGCGTGCATGCTTGTGTACCTGAGAACTTTGCCGTGCCCCAATTCCAGCCTTTGACACACATGTCCTTCTCCGTCAGCTCCACCTTGTAGTTGGCCTTGAAGAAGTCGGAGATCTTCTCAAAGTCCTGGTTGGCGGTAACGGGAGGAGAAGGGGAGGTGGCGTCGCAGAGAGCCGGGAGGGAAGGAAGAGAGTTAACGAGGGAAAACAATGAAACCCAAAACATTAACAAGAGCGAATAACAGCTCAAACGAGCAGCAGAGTTAGCGAACCCAGCGGTTCAGCTGCTGGTGTAGCCACTTCCTCAACCAGGGCACATTTATCACAGCGCAATTACAGCCCTGCGCCCATCAGGGGGGCCCATCAGGGGGACGGGGGGAATCTGTTCTCCTCTGTCTCTACCGTTCCCGTGTCCGACAATCAGTCTGTTTATTTATTCTGCAGAGCCGATTACAAATGCGCACACACACGTGGAAGTGATTGTAATTGTGTGTGGTGCGGAGAGGAGACGGCTCTATGGGAACCAGAGTTTCTGCACCTGGATAGCTGTCCGTCTGTGGCCAATCAGGGCCTGCCGAGAGAGAGAGTTTATCCAAGTCTTAAGTTTATTAGAGCGCCTAAAGTCGTTTGCTTAAGAGAGAGAGAGAGAGCGAGAGAGTGTGTGTGTGTGTGTGTGTGTTGGGGGAAGGAAGAGGCAAAACGTGCGAGTTCACAGCCTCCATAAAGAGCGGCCTGTGTGGAAGTCTCCCGCTGGTGTTGATGTGTGGCTGCATCTGCTCCCCGCTCACGGTGCGCTGCTCGCCATTTCTCATTACCGTTTTGGCAGAAAGGCTGTTACTTACCTCATCAAAACACACGCAACTCTCCCCCCTCCTAACACACATTCCTGTAGCATGTTAGCCCTGACAATACCCCCCCCCCCAGAGGGAATAAGTCTTCAAGTGTTTACTAAATCATCTCAGCTTGGGGGATGGAGTAGGGAGTAGGGTCCTTCTAACCTTCATCAGAGCCTAAACATGGCAGGAAGGGGCAAACCCCCCCTCCAACCCGTCCCTCAACCACCACCCCTCCAACCCCTCAACTACCCACCCCCCCCTCCCTCCCTCAACCACCACCCCCCCTCCAACCCCCGCCCCCCCCCCCCCCCTCCTCTTGCCAACATTAAAAGGCAGTCGTATTATTCTCCTGGCTGCGGGGCCTCCAGGACCGCTGGCCCCGCCATGATAAACAATGACATCAGGGCCATCTCGCAGACCCACAGAGAGATCCATCTCCAAAGAAGCTCTGATTAAGCCCTGGGGACCGGCCCGGACCAGGGGCCCTGGGACTCTTGGATGAGCTTAGCCTTCACACGCATGTCCACCAGTACACCATATGGCTCCGTACCAAACAGACTCAGGGGGACCACAGAAACAACATCCTAGCTAACATACAGAAAAACCCTGTGTCTTTCTGCTGGTCTGCCAGGCCCGGCTAAACGGCTGGAGCAGATTGGACATAAACACGGAGGCCCATGAGCCCATGATGACTGTTTACACAACACACATGAGGGCCCTCATTAACCCCATTAGGACCCGCGCTCACACACGCAATACAACGGGAAAAGGTCAAATACTTGAAATACGACCGCACGCTGCATACACACACGCTGCATACACACACGCTGCATACACACACGCTGCGCACACACACGCTGCACACACACACACGCTGCACACACACACACACAGTTAACACGTTAACAGAAGGACTAAGAGAAGGTATTTTAAAACCTGGGCTCACAGCAGGATTAATCATTATTCTGAAACGCTGAATTTAAGAGTCTGATGTAGAAATAAGACAATCAGAGTTGATCATCAGTCCACCTTGAAAGCAGTGCAGGGCTTCTAGGGTGGCTCCGTATCGAGAGACTAGAGCGCCGGCCCTCTGCCTCACAAACACACAACCAACTGCAGCTAATCACTAGGAATGGGTTGGCCATATATGAGACGAGCGACAAAGCCAAGGATAGGCTGATGAAGATAACTGGTTAGCGTTAAGTTATGGTTCTGAAGACTCAGTCACCTGTAGACTGGTTGTGTTCTAAAGACTCGGTCACTTGTTGACTGGTTGTGTTCCAAAGACTCGGTCACCTGTAGACTGGTTGTGTTCTAAAGACTCGGTCACCTGTAGACTGGTTGTGTTCTAAAGACTTGGTCACCTGTCGACTGGTTGTGTTCTAAAGACTCGGTCACCTGTTGACTGGTTGTGTTCTAAAGACTTGGTCACCTGTTGACTGGTTGTGTTCTAAAGACTCGGTCACTTGTTGACTGGTTGTGTTCTAAAGACTTGGTCACCTGTAGACTGGTTGTGTTCTAAAGACTTGGTCACCTGTCGACTGGTTGTGTTCTAAAGACTCGGTCACCTGTTGACTGGTTGTGTTCTAAAGACTTGGTCACCTGTTGACTGGTTGTGTTCTAAAGACTTGGTCACCTGTTGACTGGTTGTGTTCTAAAGGCTTGGTCACCTGTTTACTGGTTGTGTTCTAAAGACTTGGTCACCAGTTGACTGGTTGTGTTCTAAAGACTTGGTCACCGGTTGACTGGTTGTGTTCTAAAGACTTGGTCACCTGTTGACTGGTTGTGTTCTAAAGACTTGGTCACCTGTTGACTGGTTGTGTTCTAAAGACTTGGTCACCTGTTGACTGGTTGTGTTCTAAAGACTTGGTCACCTGTTGACTGGTTGTGTTCTAAAGACTTGGTCACCTGTTGACTGGTTGTGTTCTAAAGACTTGGTCACCTGTTGACTGGTTGTCCCGAGCCAGCCTTC
Organism: Muraenolepis orangiensis; assembly: GCA_027704905.1. Classification (NCBI taxonomy): domain Eukaryota; kingdom Metazoa; phylum Chordata; class Actinopteri; order Gadiformes; family Muraenolepididae; genus Muraenolepis; species Muraenolepis orangiensis. The sequence goes on along the minus strand of CM051001.1, from coordinate 1,494,825 downwards.
TCGGAGGGATCCCAAACAAGTCAAAACTAAAAGGTTACCCAGTTTATTTTTACAGTTAGTCAATAGTGGAAGAGCTAGGAGGCTATACCCAAATTCATTTTTTTAATATACACTAAAAATTGTTAAAAATGGGAGCAGATCGTTATCCTAAGTATATTCAATAATAATTAGAATACAAACAAAAATAAACAAAACTGTCCTTAAATATGTGTTTCAATTCTGTGTTATCTAGAGTTGTTCTGCCTCCGATTGGTGAGTGTGTAAGTTTATGCAGCGATCCAACTCTTCTCCTATAGAGAAACCACATCCAGCTGCCCTTCAGCCCTGAGAGAGGAGATGGTCACCGAGACTTTAGAAAACCTCCCCTGCTGCCGGCTCACATGGATCAGAGGAGATACAGGCCTAACCTTTACCTTGGATGATAGGCTGGATTAATCCAGTGCTTATTAGTGCTAGATTATTAGTGTTTACACACCTTGTCTTTTTTTCTGAATTTTTGTTATGAATAAGATGCAAAAACGGTCTACTAAAAAAACAGGTATAAAATAACTTATAGAGTAGATATGAGATATGTGCAGAATTATAGGTATATATATATATATACACAAGGTAAGTACACAAGTAGAAACAGGTAGGGAACAGGGTAATGAACATTAACCTAACCACATAATGCAGCCTGTATATTGCACACACACAATAATAACCTTTATATAAATTGGCACATAATGATTAGCACAAGGTCCCATTAACATAGGGAAACAACCATACTTAATGATACACAATTTATATTACCGTTAACTTGGCTCCAACAGCTTGTATTGTTGTGTGTGTAGGTTATATATTAAAATAAACATAAATAGACAGTGTCCGTTTGTGCATATAAAGCACAGCCACATCCATAGCCTACACTAAAGGAACATTAGATTTGTGTTTTACAGTACACACAATTATTCTTTGTAGCCACTAGCTTAAATTAATTTCCGACGCCATGTGTTGTTCTTCAGAGTGGAGTCACAACAAGGACGAGCAACGGACCACAGAAACCTGAGCAGACCCCGACGGCCGAGAGCCAGCGAAGAACAGCAGCTCTCAGCGGACCCACTCACCGTATCCCTGAAGCCGTCGTACTTGTAGACATGTCCAGAGTTGGTGGCGAGCTTGATGCCCTGGCCCAGACACACACGGCGCCACTGGGCCAGGCTCAGCTCTCCGGCGGGGATGTTGTCCACCCGACCCGTCTTACTGCTCTTATACACCACGTTCTGCTTGGCAAACCGCAGACGGCCATCGTTCTACACACACACACACACGCCATTTTTCTAATGTATAGTACTACGGTGCACTACTACTATGCTGGTTAAAGTGTAAATAAACAATTAACAAAGTATGTAAATACTAATTACAAATGAGTAACACCAGAATGAGAATAAACAACTGGTTTGAATTTATAAAAGCATGTAAACATCCAAATGCATCCATAGTGGCACGCAGATGAGATCTGACGTTACTTATTTGTAAATGGTGAAAGCAGCATTAACACACTATTGACGATGGGCTATGATGATTGATTAGGCGGATCAATCAATGGGGAAGATACTGACCCAGGAACCTTTGACCTCTTGGTAGATCTCGTTGAACTCCAGTGTGTCTCCCATCGTGACCACAGACCAAGACTGTTTACTAACAGAGGAGTAAAAACCCTGAGTACATGTCAGGTCTAACACACTATATACAATATATACAATATATAGAATATAGACTATATAGAATATAGACTATATAGAATATATAGAATATAGACTATAGAGAATATATAGACTATATAGAATATAGACTATAGCATATAGAATATAGACTATATAGAATATAGCATATATAGCATATAGAATATAGCATATAGAATAT
>CM051001.1:1477920-1480420 GCA_027704905.1 Muraenolepis orangiensis | reverse complement strand
ACCTCAGGGCTGAGCAGTGGGACGCCTCCTCCACCTGTGGGGGGAGGGGGAGGGGGGGGGGGGGTAGGGGGGGGGGGGAGGTGGAATGCTAATGCTACAATGCAGTGGGATGCTAATGCTACAATGCAGTGGGATGCAAATGCTACAATGCAGTGGGATGCTAATGCTACAATGCAGTGGGATGCCAATGCCATCTCCTGAAAAATGGTGCTTGAAATCTGTCTGCCCAAATATAGTCTCAAATGTCAAATGGATTACAAGGATCTTTTGGCTCTAAACATCACCTCTCAACCGGCATTCAACTACCAACCTTAACCCCCAGGATGTGAAGCCTGACCTCTCCTGGCAGCCCAGGAAGTCAGGCTTCAAACCTCTGCTCAGATTTGTGTCACAGATGGCAACCAGAAACCAGAGCATTACATTTAGGTCTGAGGCTGAGGCTCCATCTCAGAGTGTGAGTGTGTGCTATTGAGTGTGCATTTGTGTGTTGCATATGTGTGTGTGCATGTGTACGTAGTTATTGACTCCACATGTGTGTGTGTGTGTGTGTGTGTGTGTGTGTGTGTGTGTGACACACACACATCACAGAAAACAGAGGCAGGTCATGGTCAGTGTGTGGTGGTGGGTTGCTGTGTAATGCAATCATTCCACTGCCTGTGGCACGGCCCCTGTGTAGTGTGGCCCCTGTGCAGTGTGGCCCTGTGCAGTGTGGCCCCTGTGTAGTGTGGCCCTTTGCAGTGGCCTGTGCAGTGTGGCCCTGTGCAGTGGCCCTGTGTAGTGTGGCCCCTGTGCAGTGTGGCTCCTGTGCAGTGTGGCCCTGTGTAGTGTGGCCCCAGGTATACATGATGAGCCCACAGGTCTCCCATGAAGTCGTGAGAGTCCCTCCATGTGGCCCCTGTGTAGTGTGGCCCTGTGCAGTCCCTCCATGTGGCCCCTGTGTAGTGTGGGCCCTGTGCAGTCCCTCCATGTGGCTCCTGTGGAGAACAGTGGGTTGGTTTTCCCTCCCGAGGGAGAATGCTCTTAAATATTTCAGTGCTCAATCAGAACATTCCTTTGATGTCTGGCAGCCATCTTGTCTGGGCCATATGGCAGGAGACAAGAGGGAACCGTTTGGAGTAGCTTTTGGTTAACTTTAACCTCTTTTTTTGAATACCTGTTTACTCTGGACAAATGGAGAACACAGCATGTGACTTTGTTCCTGGGCAGGCTGTTTGTTTACAGGCTGCTCCGTGATGACATCCAGTCCGGGGTTGAGTGTTTACAGATGATCTCCCAGGGTTCCTCCAGTCTGCGCTGTAGGAGGATCCACGGCCTCCACGAGCTCCACATGTTCCCACATTTGGGGAGATGAGGCTCATCGGCCCTGACAAGCGGAGAGGCTCTGAGCTTGGAAGGCTGTTTGGAGGCTGTTTGGAGGCAGTTTTGGAGGCTGTTTGCTTGTTCCTCGACGGCTGAGCTCAAGGTGTGCGTGGGAGATGCTCTCTGTTCCCAACTCATCTGCCAAAACGGGGGAAAGAAATATGCTTTGGCGTTGTGCCATTCCACTCAATAGAACAGAACATATGTTTCTGTGTCTCAGTAGGAAGACTAAATCACAATTGTTCAGTTCTCTCCTGACAATTATTGATCTCAATGGAACATGGTTCAATATATAGATTTTTCCATGTCTACGAAAAGCATTAGTTTGATGAAAAGCTCCAGGGCTCTACTGGTGTTTCCTAAACGTGTAGAGGAACCTCTGGTGTCCACAATGGGACGGAGATAGAGTCCGTACTAAGCTCCGCCCCACACACCGCAGGTGTGTAGCTTCCCTGTCACTACAGGTGTGTAGCTTCCCTGTCACTACAGGTGTGTAGCTTCCCTGTCACTACAGGTGTGTAGCTTCCCTGTCACTACAGGTGTGTAGCTTGCCTGGCTAGTTTGGGACGATGCTAAAGTGCGTGCCGTGGTTGACTCACAGGAAATGGGCGTCGACCGCCCCAACATGTTAGCTTAACGCTTGGCCCGGCGTGCAGCGAGCGGGGGAAGTGCTTTGCGAGGTGTTTAAGCACTCTTCAAAGAGCCCCGAGGCGTGGGAGGAGGAGGTCGGGCGGGGCCGGAGAGCTGCTTCTCTGTGACGATGGGATGAAAGAGAGGAAGGGTGAGTGAAAGAGAGCTAATCAGGGTTAATAGGCCCTCGTTATTCCGACCCGGGGCCAAACACACAGAGAGAGGAGAGAGGAGAGAGGAGAGAGGACAAGGGAGAGAGGACGAGGAGGAGACGAGAGGACAGAGGACGAGAGGAGAGAGGAGAGAGGAGAGAGAGAGAGAGAGAGAGAGAGAGAGAGAGAGAGAGAGAGAGGAGAGAGAGAGAGAGAGAGAGAGGACGAGAGGGAGAGAGAGAGAGAGAGAGAGAGAGAGAGAGACGAGAGAGAGAGAGAGGAGAGAGAGAGAGAGAGAGAGAGAGAGAGAGAGGAGAGAGAGAGAGAGAGAGAGAGAGAGAGAGAGGGAGAGAGAGGGG
>CM051001.1:1467822-1476920 GCA_027704905.1 Muraenolepis orangiensis | reverse complement strand
TTTTTTTTAGAACATGGGCATAATATTAAACCTTCAGATGGTGCTTTACTGATTTAATTGACTGTATGAATGACTTTAATTGACTGTTACTTGTGTTTGTAGGACCCCTTCCTGACCCTGCAGTGCTGTCCTTAGGGGCCAACCTACGACCTTCAACCACAACCTGGAATATGCAAGATCTTGTGTGGCCTGTTAGGGCCTATATCACGTTAGATTAGAACGCCGGAAGTACCCCGTTAACATCGCTGAAGCAGTGTATCCCAAGTTCCGGTTAATGCATCAGTTGGCATTCACCATGGTGGACAGTTATTGCTGACAACATCGCTGCCTAACCTTCCAAAAGTCGGTCCAGACGATGTGGTTCAACTAGTGATGAACACTCTTCAGTGAAGAAGTCTTAAATCCGAATCATACAATTCCCCGACATTTGTCTTGTGGCTCTATCTGGATATATCGCCATATAACACATACATTTACATTTCATTTAGTTATATTTTGTTTATACTAGTTTATTTTGTTGTTATTTCGTTTTAGTATTAGTATACTTTATGGCATTTTTCCCCCTGTCTCAACTGTTGCACCTTATTTCCCTCCGGATAAATAAAGTCATCTGAATCTTGAATAACGAAGTGATTTTGTGTAGAAGCAGAGGTATGCCTATGTATATAATATAGGCGATTTATTGATGGATTTCAATGTACCTTTTCATTTACGTGTTATATGTAGTGTGCAGCTTGTATTTTCTAAAGGGAATGCCTGTTATTCTTGTGAAATGAGTTGTCTTAAAATAAAGTGCTTGTGACATACTTGTGGCATTGAGTTAAACCGAATTTGTATAAAATACCTATAGATAGAGATATGTAATATATATATATATATATATCTATATATATAGATGGAGATATGTATATCCTATATATCGATATCGCGACGCAGCCAAAAATACCGGGTTTTGGTCCGTATCGCCCAGCCCTACTTTTGGGACCGGTGCGTTAATCACACACATACCCGACAATATGTGGCTCTATTCGGATGAGAGATGGATTTGTGTGTGTGGGGTCGGGACCAGTGCTTTTAATCACACACATACCCGACATTGATTAGCCTATTCCGCCCCACCTTTCGAGACGTATATGCTCTCCTTGTCAAGTGCAAACTGCAGACATACGCGCTAACCCCTGAGAACATGAACGGAGGACCTTCATCCTTATCAGCCTTACACAAGACTTGTGGAGGAGTTTGTCTTTCGGTAATGGTGTAAACTGAGGTAGGGCTGTCTTTGTTTAGACGTTGAGCAGCCGGTACACTACAGTAACAGAGAGGAGAGGAGGCGGCCACAGTTTGTCCCGTATCTGGGGTAACTACCGGAAGAAAGAGTACACTGCTCACGGCTCCGGAAGCAGGAAGTGTGATAAAGGCCTATGTTGACAGGCATGTGTGTGCGCTGTCAGCGCACGTGGCTTGGCGACGCCCCCTGCCAACCACCGTAACTGTGACACTTTGGCCATTAGTGATCTAACCACCAAGTGTTGTCTAATTGTGTCAATCTTTTTTTGAGTTGTCTTGCTAACAGACAAACAAGAGAAACAAGCAAACAAACAGGGGTATACATAACCTCCTCCCGTCTTTGATGGCGGAGATAACAATGCACAATGTCTCAATAAAGGCTTTCATCTATGTACTAAAATACAGGGAGATGGCGAACCCTTATCTCAAACTCTAAAGACTTTGACTGATTAAGTCATCCATTATTAGTCTAAATACAATCCCAACGCGGATGTAATTAAGAATAAATTGGTTGAGTGGAATCAAAATAGACTCAGACCTCTTCAGGGTTCGGTCTGATCCCTCCCACACCGCATTACAACCTGGTCTCCATCTCCTCTGCCCGCCTGTCCATGTGCTCCTCCTCCTCCAGAGCTGACTTTGTCCTTACGTTCACAGAGTCATTAAGTCATCCACAGAGGGCTGTGTGTGCGTGTGCATGTGTACGTGTGTGTGTGTGTGTGTTGTGTGTGTGTATCGTGTGTGTGTATCGTGTGTGTGTCATATGATGACAGTGTAGGTCTAGATAGTGATCTCAGTCAATCTAATAGAGCTCAGATGCCACACAAAACAGATGAAGTGAGAGCACACACACACAAAACACACACACACACACACACACACACACACACACACACACACACACACACACACCACACACACACACACACACACACACACACACACACACACACACACACACACACACACAGTCTTGCTCCAAACCTCTTTAATCAGTTTTTTTGTTTCTATTGTCGATCTATCTGCAAGTTTGATTCATGCCTCTTCTCTTTTTCAGCAAGAGGTGCGCCTTGCTCATGTGGTGAGGGCGGGGCTTGAGTTTAAAGTGGGAGGTACGGGGCGTGGCGGGGCGAGAGCAGCCAGGCAGCAGCACTACCGGAATTGACCGCAACCGCAGCCTCAGGGTGGAGAGTTCATTTGGTTTTCGTACATTCTTTTCGTTTTTCGCAATAAACTTTGAAGATCAGGAACTCACGACGACCATTGGATTTTCTTTTACCTAAACAAACACAAACACTGCTTCCCAGCCCTAAGCTCTCATACGTGGCCAACAAAATTAACTAATAAATAGGAATTTCTGAGACAATTCAGAAAGGATTTTGGCCACGACAATAATCAAGGGACATAAGATTACAGTGTGATAGGATTTTGGATACGCTTATCTCTCATTTTGTGTGTGTGTGTGTGTGTTTGTGTGTGTGTGTTGGAGTATGAGCATATCCATACACTATTATTTCAATACTTTTCTCATTATCCAATTTGATTTTATTACCTATTTTATGAGCTTCATTTTAAATGTTTATTACGCCATTAAAATAGATATACTGTACTTATACACGGTGCAGACCAAAGGGAATTATGGCACGAATGAAGTGAATCTCCAAATCCTTCCAATAAATAAAGTACCAGTATCCAGTTCTGCATGTATGGACAATGTTGCTGCTGGATTGTAAACAGACAAATGGACATGGATATGTATACAACTATTATCATATGTCTACAACTATCATCATATGTACAATTTAAAACACTGTATATTGAGGTGTAAACATCTGTACACACAAATCAGGAAACATTCATCCATCTACACTCGTTCTGATTTATACTCCCCCATGTTTGGCTGTACCCACTTGTTTTTTCCATCACACATCTTACAATCGTCCCGACATTGTGTGCACAGGCAGTAGCTCAGTGGGTAAGTTCTGTGCCCTTGAGCAAGGCACCTCCTACACTGCTCCCCGGCCGCTGTATAAATAGCTGCCCACTGCTCCTAATACTAGGATGGGTTAAAAGCAGAGAATCCTTTCGCTGTACTGTACAGTGTACAGTGCTGTACACTGACAAATTCTAATAATTATTATTATTACATGCCTGAGCCTTCTGACCACGCCCCCAACTGACTATAAATGGCTTCAGACACGCCCCCCCAATTGCTTGGTCTGCACATAAAGGATTTTGACTTTTTGAGACTTTTTGACTTTTGCAAAAACACTTTATTTACACTAGATCAATTGTGATCAAATAAAGTGCTTCATTGTGCAAAAACAAAAAACAAAAATAAACCAAAAAACAACAACAGAACAACAAAGAAAACAAATCACTCAAAATAGTACATTAAAACCTAGGTCTTAAAAACTTAAAAACTCTTATGTTGCACAGCCAGATCGCTTTTGCCTCTTCCCCTTTCCTATTTTCTATTCTGTTCTTCCTACTCAAATAAATGGCCATCTTCGCTTCACCCGAGAGGTAGTTCAGGAGCTGCCACTTTTCTTTCTTTGCTTTTTTGTCTGGAGCTCCCATGATAAAAACACTCTCGGTAAAAACTATACCAAAAACATTAAAAACCCATGTTAAAAGAGAGAAGAAACCCGTGAGTCTCTTGCACTCTGTAAAAACATGGAAAACAGTCTCTCTAAAACCACAAAATGGACACTTGCAATGGCACCGTGTAAAATTCTCTACTGGAGGTCGGCAGTACGTTTTTTTATGGGAGGTTTGTATAAAATCCTCCACTGTGGGCCTGGTCCGCTTCCTGCACCCAGTCTGGTGCTCCACACAGTGGAGGCCCGTCCTTCAGCACATTCTTGTTGGTCGCTTTTACAATGTTCATGTAAATTGTTCTCCTATCAGCTCTGTGTATTGTCATTTTTCCAGAATTTGCGACCTTGAGCAGGGGGCCGGTCAGTTCTCCGAGCCCTGGGCTCAGGTAGATCTCCGGGAACGGGTCTGCTGGGTCCGGCCTGGCTCCTCCCTGTCCGTAGCTCCTTAGCGGTCTCTTTTCCTCAGCTGCTGAAGGCACAGGGTCTTGGATCTCTCAACAACCAGTACAGAGAGTCAGTCTTTGGACACCTTTTATGGTTAAAAAGGGCCCAAGACTTAAAAACACCCTGATAAAAAGGAGGTAGCCCACTTAACTTTAATCTGTTAAAAACAGAGCAGCATCCAGCCCCAGGTTACTCACGCGTCTGAGAATGCAGCTGCTCACATCTCTCCACACCAAATCAGCCGGGCCGGTCAGATATCTCTGTAAAAATGTTATCCTAAAAGTGGCTATTCGGCTGGCCAGGTGGATAAGGCCCTGTCCCCCCTCCTCTCTAGATAAAAACAGCACCCCCTGTGGCACCCAGTGTAGACCCTCCCAAAAAAATTCACCAATTTTTTTTGTATTTGGGCAAGTAGCCCTGAGGGAGGGTCCACACAGGTAAGACGGTGCCACAGTTGGGATGCCACAAGGTTATTTAAAACCAACACTCCCTTTAAAAGACATCTGAAGGAGCAGCCATTTCCACTTGGAAAGCTATCTTTTCTGTGACGTCCTCCCAGTTCTTCAGGACTACAATTCCCTTCCCCAAGAACACAACCAGGTACTTGAAACCATCCTTTCTCCAGACCATGTTCTGGGGAAGAACTGGGAGACCGCCACTCCACTCACCGACAGCGAGGGTCTCACTTTTCTTCCAATTCACCCTCGCTGCCGATGCTGAACTAAACTCCCTCACGATGTCAACTAAAACGTCTATGTCAGTCTGGTCCCTAACAAAAACAACAACATCATCTGCATACACTGATAAAACCATGTTTCCATTAAAACCAGTTTCGAGCGTATTTAGTTGAGGAGGGGTTCTAGGGAGAGTGCATAGGGCATGCCAGACAGAGCACAGCCCTGCCGGACCCCTCTACACACTCTAAAAGGAGCACACAACCCACCGTTGAACTTCAGCACACTCTCAATGTTATTATACAACACCTTGATCTTGGCTATGAAACCAGCGCTGAACCCAAACTTCTCCATTACTTTCCAGAGGAAGCTGTGCTCAACGCGGTCGAAAGCCTTTCCTGATCTAGAGAAATCAGACCAGTATTAATGTCCAATGAGCTGGAGACCTCCAAAACATCTCGAATTAGGTGGACATTATCCACCATGGACCTGCCGGGCACACAGTAGGTCTGGTCCCGGTGGATGACCTGCTCCACAGCCCTCCCCAGCCTGGTGGCCAAAGCCTTGGACAGAAGTTTGTAATCCACACACAGCAGAGACACAGGGCGCCAGTTCTTGATGTCCTGCAGGTTTCCTTTTTTTGGGAGCAGTGTGATCACCGCTCTCCTGCAGGACACTGGCATAGAGCCAGAGGCCAGACTCTCATTAAAAACGTCTAGAAGGTCATTTGACAAGACGTCCCAGTAGGCTCTATAAAACTCCACGGAGAGGCCATCGATACCAGGAGCCCGCCGTCCCTGCATGCTTTGCAGGGCAGTCTGCAACTCCTGGCTGTGAGTTGGCCTCCTCGGAGACCTGAGGTAGTCCATTACAGAACCCCTCGGACAGAGTTTCCCCCTCCTCATACTCACTTGTGTATAGGGTGGAATAAAAACTCACAGCTCGCCTCCTGATCTGGCTTGGCTCTGTTATTTATTGCCCTGTGCCTGACAGCAGCGAGTGGATCACTCGCCTCTGCCCATTCTTTTTTTCCAGGCCGAAGAAGAAGCTAGTGGGAGCATCCATCTCATTTATGTTTAAAAACCGGGACCTCACTAGTGCACCCTGAACTTACTTACATCCAGCAGGTTGGCTAAAGCCATCTTTTTCTCTTTGAGGATTTCAATATATCCTCGATCTCCTGTGGTCTCACGTATTGTTTCTAGTTCCACTATATCACTCTCCAGGTCTTTCATAGACCTAATGATGTCTTGTGTGACATTGAGGGTGTGCTGTTGGCAGAGTAACCTTATCTCGGTCTTACCATGGTCCCACCACTGCCTAAGACTGCTAAAATCTCCCTTCCTCTGCCTAAAAACACTCCAAAATAAATAAGGGCCTCTTTAAAATGTTTATCAAATGTTAAAACCGAGTTAAAATGCCAATATGCACTTCTGGGTAAAACATTTCTAATAAAAACATCACATAAAAGCAAAGAATGATCCGTAAAACCAGTAGGTGATATACTGCACAATTTAAAAGTGTTAAAATGATGCTTAAAACAATAAAAACGATCTAACCTAGCTGAAGAAATTATATTCTCCCTGATGTGGGACCAGGTGTACTGCCTGTTGTCTGCGTGCATCCTTCTCCATACATCCACCAGGCTGTGGGAGTGGACCAGCTGCCTCAGAGCATGCTGGGATGCTGGATGCTGCATGGTTGCGATCTAAAAATGCATTTTCTGTACAATTAAAATCCCCACCCAAGAATAAAAAATCCTCCGTGGCACAACCGTTTAAAACATCATTAACTTTGAGTAAAAACACCTTCCTCTCTGTACCGTTTGTTGGAGCATACACATTTACAAAAACCACTGTAAAAAGGTCAAACCGTGCTTTTATTAAAATGCTCGACCTCCAGTGAGACAGGCTTAAAAGACTTGGAGAGGAGGAAGCCCACCCCCCCACTGAGAGAGGTGTTGTGGCTTAAAATGACTTCCCCCTCCCACTCCTTCTTCCAGTCCATCTCATTAAAAACATCGCTGTGAGTCTCTTGTAAAAAGAGGACATCAATATTTGAGTCAACCTGTCCCTTATTGAAAGAAAAAGAAAAAATATGTAATTTTTATGAAACTTGATTAACAGATCAGGTAACCTCGCAGAAGCCAAAGAGGGAAATGCCTTAACCCATCTTTCCAGGACATGATGGAGGAGGCAAGGAATGCGCTCTGAGCTGGGAGAAGTGAACCCTTTGCCCACACAGTTAACATCATACTGTCTTCTTTTCCTATGTGGTGAAGAAGGTCAGCACGTTTTTACCTGTCATCCTGCATTCAGACCACGGTCCTCCCAGAGCCAAGAGTAGAGCACTGCCACATCCCTGTCCAGTCCAGCTGTGTCCAAGTCCAGCTTTGTCCCGTCCAGCTTTGTCCCATCCAGCTGTGTCCGGTCCAACTATGTGGGAGGAAGCCACCCATGCGGATGAACAGATGTATAGGGACCTAGATTTAGATGTATAACTTAAGTGGTGGCGTGGTGTGCTCCAAGGAACTCAGGAGCCCTGCTTTGCTTGATGACCTCGAGAGCAGAGGCGGGGCTCAGGTGCAGCTTTTACCTGTCAGCCACTCGGCATGAGGGTCCCTAGTCAGGGAACCATGCTTGCTTCTAGGGCTGAAAAGCTAGTAGAAACTAATCTTATTGCGGTGATTGTGACATATATTGCAACTGTGATATGGTTCACTATTAGTGGGAATGATCATTTTTGCATCACAATTTTCATTTCACTGAAAAACCTCTCTGAAAATCACGATGGGACATTTGTTGGGGTCTGTATCAAACAAAGAAGAAGAAGAAGAAGAAGAAGAAGAAGAAGAGAAGAAGAAGAAGAAAAATGACTCAAATAAATCTCTTACGCAGTCAGTGGCCTTGAGGGGCTGTTAAACATACAAAACACCCTTCCTGTGTCGCACACACACACACATACACACACAAGCATGGCAGACACACACACACACACACACACACACACACACACTCACGCACGGCAGACACACACACAGGCACACACCCACACAATACGGTAGCCACATGAACACACACACACATGGCAGACGCACACACACACACACACACACACACACACACAGAGCACGCACAGACACACACACACACACACACACACACACACACACACACACGCGTGAATGCACAGAGAACGACAGGCACACACACTCTCACACGCTTTATTCAATAGGAGTGTGTATCCCTTCAGGACAGAAATAACTTGGCTAGTTGTGCTTGCTGTGTAGGTGTTATTTGTTTACTTGCATACGCTGTGTATATATAAATGCTTGGCCTTTTTATTCTCAATCTGTATTTTTATCCTTGAATGAGTGCTGACACCTACACCAAAAAAAACATTTCTTATTTGTTTCAAATGTTATTGCTGTGTGGTTGTGGTAAAATGTATTGAATACAAATACACCTCTGGTGTTTATATCTCCATGTACTGATGCTGCTTCCCTCTAACCGTAGCTTTGTTACTTCTATTTACAAGGCCCAGGTATAAATACTTTTCCTAAGCGACCCGACTGGAGGCTGTGTTTTTAATAAGCCTGGGTACTGGTGTGTCAGGGCCTCCCTCGCCAAACCCCAGGACCCGCATTGGGCTGTGATGTAATGATCCTATTCCCCAGCATGCAGGCTATAGTCACTCTTCAGGAGATTGAACATGGCAATTTAATCACCGCCTTATAGGTGAAAAGCACACCTCCCGAGCATCACGGGGGCTTCTTTAAACATTTATGCAATTCACCACTAAACCACCATCAAGCTACTTATTGGCTATTTTGCTCAGCTAGTGTTAAAGTGTATAGCTAATTAGTAACCCACTATGAATTGACCTGATCAGGAATTATTGTAGATCGACACAAAGAATGACCAATGACCATATCTTAAAACATATAACCCTGATCCTTGGGCATCATCATGCTCCCATCATATACAGTATGTGTGGATGAGGGCATCTAGAATCCAACATTGCATATAGACCCATGAGAAGCTACAGTGATCTCTCCACAGAGATCAGCAGCTGGCCATAGACAGCGCCCAGG
>CM051001.1:1442822-1465322 GCA_027704905.1 Muraenolepis orangiensis | reverse complement strand
CCTTACACAAACCCCAGCTTTTCACCCAGCCTCGCTTCCAGCACTCTAATAATCTGTCTTTCGATCATCTATTCATCTATGACCCTCGCCTGCTATGATGCCGATCCCGCCATCTTCAACCTCCTTCCAGACGCCGATTCCTCTCTCTATGACCCCTGGCCTGTCTATCACCACCGAACCCGCCTGCTACAGCCCCTTTCACTCTGATGACACTCATTCCTCCATTTAAGTATTCCCTGAGATGTCTTGTTTATGTATTCAATCTGTAAACAGAACCTATATCGCCTGGTTGATTGGGTCGCGCTCTTGGGTCCAAACAGTACACTTAACAATATTTACAGGGAAGTAAGATGGATGATGAGGAGATTTGCCATGTCTGAAGTAGTTCACTAGAAAGTGCACTAGTCAGGGCATCACCATTTTGTGGTGCTGTCCCCAAATTTGAGTGGACATATGCATAGCGTTTTTTCATTGTTGTCATTGGACTCAGCCAATATAAATGGTCGGTACATGTATGTTATTTATGCTAATGAGCTGTCCCAGGGTGACTAGAGTGTTCCTGATCCCACTGAGCTGGCAGCTGCCTTGCATCGACCTCTGACCTCCTACCAGAGGTCTATGTGCCTTTGTGTGAATGTGAGGCATGAATTACCAGAGCACTTTGAGTGGCCACAAGGATTATACAAGCACACCATAATGGTTTCAAGAGATGTATTTATGTGCAACAAGGACAATGAAACGCTTACTCCAACAACCCTGTTCAACAACAAAACTATACTGAACTAAACTATGCTATACTATACTATACTATACTATACTATACTATACTATACTATACTAAACTATACTATACTATACTATAAATTATACTATACTACACTACACTACACTATACTATACTATACTATACTATACTATACTATACTACACTATACTATACTATACTATACTATACTATACTATACTACACTATACTATACTATACTACACTATACTATACTATACTATACTATAATACTATACTATACTATACAATACTATACTATACTATACTATACTATACTATACTATACTATACTATACTATACTATACTATACTATAAATTATACTATACTACACTACACTATACTATACTATACTATACTATACTATACTATACTATACTATACTATACTATACTATACTATACTATACTATACTATACTATACTACACTATACTATACTATACTATACTATACTATACTATACTATAATACTATATTATACTATACTATACTATACTATACTATACTATACTGTACTATACTATACTATACTATACTATAATCTATACTATAAACTATACTATACTATACTATACTATAAACTATACTATAAACTATAAACACTATTTACAACCTACTAAATACCATACTATATTCTATAAACAACACAATATACTACATACTATATACTATACTATATACGAAAAAAACACTATTTACTACCTAGTAAATACTTTAAACAACACTATATACTGCGTACAATATACTATATACTATAAAGAGCACTATACTATAGATTACTTTACACAATAAAAATAACAATAAAGTTTCACCAAGCATGACCACGTGAGCTTGGCAGTAGCATTTACTTCATTTTCGTGAACTACTTCCAGAGATGTGGCACTCCCCAAAGTCCCCAGGGGATCCCCTGGTGCCGCCCAGCCCAGCCTTTAGTCAGCACGCCTTCACACAACTAACAGCCATGGGGGACACCAGGCAGGACAGTGGAGGGAGATGTGTGCTAGTTCTGTGTGGGCAGCAGTGGGTCTGCTATTGTGAAGTGTGTGTGTGGGAGAGTTTGGGAAAACTCGACTCACAAGGAGTGGAAGCCCCCCCCCTTCCCCTCCCCCCTTCCCCCCCCCCCCCTTCCAACCTCACCGGATCCAGGAGACTCCATGGATGGTATGGAACAGCTCCTAAGGCGTGGAGGAATAGGAGGAGGTGGTACTCACTGTAAGTGATGGGGTCTCTTGCTAGGACTCCCTAATTGTGTCTCCCAGGTACGTAGGAGGGTTAAGAGACACGGTGAGAACATATTCCCAGCGCTTGTTATATTCTCAGTTTCGGGAACATCGAGGAATTATACTTCTTAATAACATGATGATGTAATGGACATTTATCTTAATCGAATACAGAGCTTGTTTGTGTGTAAAGTATGCAACGTATATAAAATACATCATTTGATATCATCTATTTCTTCTAAATAACACATTGTCCTGTTTCCTCGCATTTCTTACACAGATCTTATGGGATCACTATGTGATATCTTTAGGGCGTCTTCTCATTAGGTTCGCTCCCAGGCACAATTGAGGAGAGCAACACTCCGATACAGCAGGTGGCGTATGCACCTAGTTGGTTTTTGCCATCGCCAATGAGCCAATGAACACAAGGGTATACTTGCGTCATCTAGTACGCGACATTATTCGACCGATCTGACGAACCCACGCACACTCAAATGATCGGCAAATTGCCCATAAATATCTGCGTTTTTATGCGTATTGTCCAGTTGTTGCTGAATGTTCTTATCTGCCCAAAATTCCAGCAAACATGAGATTCCGGCAGACGACCACAGTGATCCTCTGCTAGACATTATTATGATGTTCTTCTGGGACGAGTAGTTATGACGTTGTGTGTGTCAGCAAGTTGATACAGCAAGCCTCTTCCGTGTTTTGGTACAGTTTGCTTGCACACCACGCCCCGCTCCTCCGTCATCGGGGACGCTGGTATTATGAACTATACTGGAGTAACACTTAATTTGGTGGTACTTATAGGTTAGAGGTAGCCCAGGTTTGCTCTTTAGTCTCTACGGCCGGTCACCTTCCCTCCCAAAGCCTTGCTACAGTTTACCATGGAGGGTGCACAAGAGTGCTGCAGCTTACTGCATTACACACGGCTGTGTGTGTGTGTGTGTGTGTGTGTGTGTGTGTGTGTGTGTGTGTGTGTGTGCGCGCGTGTGTGTTTGTGTATGAGAACTTATGTTCTGCTTTGAAGTGTTCTCTTCTCTCCCACTTGCTCTCCCCTGTTCCCCGCTCCTGGGACGTCTCTCTTCCTTTCTCCTGTCCCTCTCTCCATCACCCCCCACCCTCCATCCACCCATAAATATGTCCCTCCATCCCTCCATCCCCCCCCCTCCTCCATCCACCCATCCATATGTCCCTCCATCCCTCCATCCCCCCCCCCCCTCCATCCACCCATCCATATGTCCCTCCATCCCTCCATCCCCCCCCCCTCCATCCACCCATCCATATGTCCCTCCATCCCTCCATCCCCCCCCCCTCCATCCACCCATCCATATGTCCCTCCATCCCTCCATCCCCCCCCCCTCCATCCACCCATCCATATGTCCCTCCATCCCTCCATCCCCCCCCCTCCATCCACCCATCCATCCATCCCTCCATCCCTCCATGCACATCCATCCCTCCATCCCTCCCATTGGTCCGTCCAGGCGTTCCTCCCTGCATGCACATCCATCCCTCCATCCCTCCCATTGGTCCGTCCAGGCGTTCCTCCCTGCATGCACCGCTTGCTTACAGTACGGCCGTGTTCCATTTCAGGGTCTGCGTCCTTTTAGGCCGCATTTGAAGGCTGCATACGTCACAGCAGCCGCGACGAGGCTGTCCCATTCCGTAGGCTCCTTCAAATGCAGCCTTAATTTCCCGAAATTGAAGTGTGCATCGATGCAGACTTCTGCAGCCTTCGGTTCCAGAATATCCTAGAATGCATTTCGCACCAACCGAACTGAATTGTGGGGCGTGTTCCATTTCAGGACAGAATTTGAGCCCGGCTAAAAGCTGTTTTAGATTTCGCTGTAGGACTGTAATTCAGTCACTTTATTAAGTTTTATTATTTTATTACGCGACAATGTACCTATGTAGATTATACATATGTTGTCAGTTTATCCAAATAAAGCCTGTTTAGAAATATGCTACGGCGATTTCGGAGATGTCGGGAGCCGCATATGGGAAGCGCTGTCGCGGGCCAGCTGGTCTCCCAGGCCGCCAGTGTGTGTGTGTGTGTGTATATATATATATATGTGTGTGTATATATATGTGTGTGTATATATATATATGTGTGTGTATATATATGTGTGTGTATATATATATATATCTATATATCAGTGGCGAAGCGTGTCTATCACAACTGGACCTTCTGTAGACCAGGGGTTCCCCAACCCATTCAGTTGTTCTAGTCAGATGGACGTCACGGAGGAGTCACTTTATGCCTTATCTCATTTAGGAAGATCAGATTGTCGCAGCCAATTCCCAAGTGTACCATAGTTGGTAAAGCAGTGTCCGTGTAGTGACGTAACAGACCACCACAGACCACACACAGGCTATCGGTTAAAGGGACGGTCTAACACGCTTCACGTGAAAAGGCTTAACGTAACTTAAAGTTCCAAAATAGCTATCAATAATCACCAAATGTCTCTGGCATATGTCTTGTCATTAGCACTTTCACCTGTCAAAATTAAAGTGAAAAGGTGAAAGTGCTAATGACAAGACATATGCAAATTAGGTCATTATTGATCGCGGGTTTGTAACTCTTAGTTACGTTAAGTCTTTTCACGTTAAGCGATGCAAAGAAAGATCAAGTCAAAACTCTCAATTCAAATGCATAACAATACTTAACAAACTGAAGACAGCCATTAACTAATCATTCAACAAGTGTGTGTAAACAAAATGCAACAACCTGCTCAACGAGACGCAACACTGAGACAAAACCAGCAAAGACAAATGAGTCTCACTCACCAATGATGTTCACTTGAAGACCAAATCCATTCTCCTGTCCTTCTGGATGAACGGTCCGACCACCATCAGGTCATAAAGATGATCGCTTTTCAGATCCAAAATAAGTTGCCTTTCCAATTCCATGCCCTCTGGTCGGTCCCAAATAGCAATACTCCCATCAGTAGAGCCTCTCGTGGCTAGTAGAGCCCGTTAGCCACGGGTATCTTTCCCAGTTGCTAGCCTGGAAATGGCGAACATAGCCTGCTTTAACAACTTGATTCAGCTCAAGATTGTCAGGTGTTGGATGGCCTTTTTTAATAATGTCCATCTTTACATTGAATGGTCGTCTTGAAAATGGTTCCGACAATAAATCCGCAACGACATCATCTTCGCCTGTTGCCATTTTTACGTAAAATCCTACGTAGAAACAATGTAGCACTACGCTAGATCCCCTCTCGCTCCAGCCAGTATACCTTCTAGCTCCCTATTGAGCTGTGGGGAAATCTGAAAGAATACGCCCATTGGCTACAAATCACTATATGATTGGTTGATCAAATTGTCAATCCAAACGTACGCTCTCATTCAGTCTAAGGGCCAAAGTCATCGGGAATACTTTGGTTGAAGGATATTCTTCCCAGCAACCCAGAAAAATATCTGATTGGTTGAATTGTTTTTCCAACACAAAACCACTCAAATGCGTAGTGCATGGACCGAGAAAGACAAACAAATCAACGTAACTGTAATATAACAGATAACAACACAGATACCATTCTCATTTAGTAATTTTATTAAATTGTATTACTTTATTAATACAATTAATTCGATTGTTTTGGTTTCATCTGAGAGTTCCAGGGTCTTCTCTGAATACCTTGAAGGCCCTGACGCTTCACCACTGATATATATATATATATATATATATATATATATATATATATATATATATATGTATATATGTATATGTGTATATATATATATACACATATATATGTATATATCCATCCATCCATCTTCTCCCTCTTATCCGTAATCGGGTCTTGGAGGTAGCAGCTCCAGCAGGGGACTCCAAACTTCCCTCTCCTTGGCAACATGGACTCTGCCCCGTGGTCTCCTCCCACCTGTACCTCAGTCTGCCCCGTGGTCTCTTCCCACCTGTACCTCGGTCTGCCCCGTGGTCTCTTCCCAGTTGGATGTGCCTGGAAAACCTCCCTCAGGAGGCGACCAGGAAGCATCCTCGCTCCTTTCTACGCGAAGGAGCAGCGGCTCTACTCCGAGTCTCTCACGTGTGACTGAGCTTCTCACCCTATCCCTCAGGGAGATACCAGCCACCCTCCTGAGGAAACTCATTTTGGCCACTTGTATTCGCGATCTCGTCCTTTTGGTCATTACCCATTGCTCATGGCCATAGGTGAGGGTAGGAACGAAGATTGAACGGTAGATCGAGAGCTTTGCCTTCTGGCTCAGCTCTCTTTTGGTTACAACGGTGCGCCAAAGTGCACCCAATACCGCTCCTACTGCACCTATTCTCCTGTCAATCTCACGCTCCATCCTCCCCTCACTCGAGAACAAGACCCCGAGATACTGGAACTCCTTCACTTGGGATAAGGACTCCCTACTTGGAGTAGGGAGGGATATGTATATATAAATATATATATGTATATGTATATATATATGTGTATATATATATATATATATACATACATATACATATATACCATGGGTAAATAAAGATTGGTTAATATTGGTGAAGTTATAATTCCTATTAATACATATATATACATATATATACATATATATGTATATATATATATATATATACATATATATGTATATATATGTATATATATATATACATATACATATATATGTGTATATATATATACATATATATACAGCCTTCGGATGCAGCCTTAAGGCTGCAGACCCTGAAATGGAACAGGGCCGAAGTCTCACTCTTCCAGCTCCGCTCTCTGCGGTTCATTGGGCCTCTCTTCCATCACCTTCAGTCCGTTCAGACGTTCAGACGTTGCAGAATAACAGAACATCTCTTGTATTGTTCGGCCCATTTCCTTTTTCCTTTACTTTCCCTTTTACTTACTCCTCTTCATCATTCAACCCCCCCCCACACACACACACACACAAACACACACACATGCCCTTTGTTATACGATAATGTCTCTATTGTCTGCTGTTTATCTATCTGAGCTGTACTGAGACGAGGGTGCAGTTCTACTACTACTACTACATAACAGCTTGTGATATCTATGAGCTCTTTGGGAGATATTGTACCACCACCACCATCCCCAACAAAATCTCTACCTCTGTTATGATTTATATGAATTTCATATTCATTCTTGCAGCCAGCCAGCATTTACAATTATCCCGCCGATGATGGCCAGACGGTTGTTAATAGTCCACTCCAAAAACCTTCCATTTACAGGTCTGGGTTAACCCTGCTATTAACCTACAGATACATCACAGATAGCCCACTCCACGCCGCGGCCATGCAGCTTGCCAGGGTACATATATTAGTTTAGCTTTATCTACGACGATAATGTGCTTTGAAATATAAACAACCTTTAAAACACTTATTTAAGTAGCATTGATGAACCGGAAAGCTGCCAAGGCCATAGATAGCCCACATCCCTGTGATTCAGTGTGAGTTGAATGTAGATTTTACAGCGTCCGGTCTTCTCAGTTCATGTTAATCTCACCGCAGCAATACCAGCATGACTATGTCTCATCTATAGTGAACATCACACACACACACACACACACACACACACACACACACACACACACACACACACACACACACACACACACACACACACACACACACACACACACACACACACACACACACACACACACACACACACACACAACACACACACACACACACACACACACACACACACACACACACACACACACACACACACACACCACACACACACACACACACACACACACACACACACACACACACACACACACACACACACACACACACACACACACACACACACACACACACACACACACACACACACACACACTTTCACCACTTCTCCCCCTTAAGTGTTTCTTACCTGCTTTCTGGAGACTGCTCTCTGGTGGCTGCTCTCTGGTGACTGCTCTCTGGTGGCTGCTCTCTGGTGGCTGCTCTCTGGTGACTGCTCTCTGGTGACTGTTCTCTGGCTGCTCTCTGGTGGCTACTCTCTGGCTGCTCTCTGGTGGCTGCTCTCTGGCTGCTCTCTGGTGACTGCTCTCTGGTGACTGCTCTCTGGTGACTGCTCTCTAGTGACTGCTCTCTGGTGACTGCTCTCTGGTGACTGCTCTCTGGTGGCTGCTCTCTGGTGACTGCTCTCTGGTGGCTGCTCTCTGCTACACGCCATTAGATGAGTTTACAGACCTCTGCGGGGAAGGGCACATCTTCGCTGAGAGAGAGGTTGTGAGTTGGCCTTTTCAGAGAGTCACTCGCTGCACATATCACTCCACAACCTGCAACTCATCCAGGTCGAGTCGCGTGAGTAGAAGCTTCAGCAGGGGACTTCAAACTTCCCTTTCCCTAGCAACATCGACCAGCTCTTGGTAAATGGACATTTATATAGCGCTTCTAACCAATGGTTACTCAAAGCGCTTTACATATCAAGTCTCACATTCACCCATTCATACACACATTCAACCACCGACGGCAGAGTCAGCCATGCAAGGAGACAGCCAGCACGTCAGGACACCTCGACAGCTTTTGCTAGGAGGAGGCGGGGACCGAACCAGCAACCTTCCGGTTGAGCCTGAGCTAAACTGACGCCCAAGCTCTGACTTGGGGATCCAGAGGCGTTTCCAGGCCAGCGTGGAGATGTAACCACCCCACCTGTACCTTGGTCTGCCCCGTGGTCTCCTCCCAGTTGGATGTGCCTGGAAAACCTCCCTCGGGAGGCGACCAGGAAGCATCCTTACTAGATGAACCACCTCAACTGGCTCCTTTCTACGCCAAGGAGCAGCGGCTCTACTCCGAGTCTCTCTTGAGTGACTGAGCTTCTCACCCTATCCCTCAGGGAGATGCCAGCCACCCTCCTGAGGAAACTCTTTTCGGGCCGCTTGTATTCGGGATCTCGTCCTTTCGGTCATTACCCATAGTTCATGGACATAGATGAGGGTAGGAAAGAAGACTGGTAGATCGAGAGCTTTGCCTTCTAACTCAGCTCTCTTTTGGTCACAACTGTACGATAAAGTGCACCCAATACCACTCCCGCTGCACCTATTCTCTGATCAATCTCACAAACCCGAGAACAAGACCCGAGATACTTGAACTCCTTCCCTTGGGGTAAGGACTCCCCACTTGGAGTAGATAATCCACCGGTTTCCTGCTGTGAATCCGGACACAGCTCTCGTTTTGGGAAGACAGAGAGTAGTGACCCCCGCAGCCCCCCCCCACAGTGTTTCCCGGGGGACCCGGTCATATGCCTTCTCCAAATCCACAGAGCACCAGACCAGGCACCAGGACCATTGTGGATGTTTGACTACAGCGGGGACTCCCTCTGGTAGATTGATGTTTGACTACAGCGGGGACTCCCTCTGGTAGATTGATGTTTGACTACAGCGGTGACTCCCTCTGGTAGATTGATGTTTGACTACAGCGGGGACTCCCTCTGGTAGATTGATGTTTGTCTACAGCGGGGACTCCCTCTGGTAGATTGATGTTTGACTACAGCAGTGACTCCCTCTGGTAGATTGATGTTTGACTACAGCGGTGACTCCCTCTGGTAGATTGATGTTTGACTACAGCGGTGACTCCCTCTGGTAGATTGATGTTTGACTACAGCGGTGACTCCCTCTGGTAGATTGATGTTTGACTACAGCGGTGACTCCCTCTGGTAGATTGATGTTTGCAATCCATCATCCTCCAGCTCTGCCTCTACCGAAGAGGGTGGGTTAGTTGGGTTAAGGAGTTCCTCAAAGTGCTCCTTCCATCGCCTGATCACCTCCTCAGTTGATGTCAGCAGTGTCCCATTCTTACTGTAAACAGCTTGGATGGTTCCCCACTTCCCCCTCCTAAGGCACCGGAAAGTTTGTACAGAACCACTTTAGTTTTTGGTTTTGGTTTTCGAAATCCCCTCCCACACCCGCTGCTCAGGCATGCAAGACGATTGCCAGCACCTCTGGAGCAGTTAGGGTTAGGATGTCTTGCTCAGTGACACCTGGACACTTTGCTAAGGAGGAGGCGGGAGATTGAAGTTTCGAACCAGCAACCTTCCGGTTGTCAGACAACCCGCACAGACAGACAGACAGAAAGTCCAGCAAAGTATGATAGTGTAATGTAATATGAATGACAATGTTCTGATAGTGGCAGCACTCCTAGCAGTTCAGTAGGCACATGGCCTGTGGATAAAGATGATCCTATAACAGGTGGGACAACAGGTCACACTTATCTAAATTAAGACAAAGAGTTTTCCCTTTTCCTTCATGTTTGGCTCTCTTTCTCTTTCTTTTTGGATGTTTTCTGCATTCAGTTTTGTTTTGTTGTGTTTATCGCTGGTTATGTAATGATGACTGAAGAGCGGACAACAATGTGAGCCAATCAGCTACACCCTTTTGCCTGGCCTGGCTCTCCCTTCAATTCCCCACTCTCCAGTACTTCTAAATCTCTCTCTCTCTCTCTCTCCTCTCTCTCTCTCTCTCTCTCTCTCTCTCTCTCTCTCTCTCTCTCTCTCTCTCTCTCTCTCTCTCTCTCTCTCTCTCTCTCTCTCTCTCTCTCTCCCTCCCTCTCTTTCATTGAAGCTGTTTATGTAACAGTGCAGCGCTAATGTGATGAACCATTAGCTAAATAAAGGTGTCTTAGAATCATCGCTTTTACCTTTGCAGTTGTGTGTGTGTGTGTGTGTGTGAGTGTGTGTTAGATATGCATGTGTGTGTGTGTGTGTGTGTGTGTGTGTCCATCCAGATACATCTGGATGGAGTATGGCGCCGTACGAGATGGCTGCCGTGTCGCGAGCTCCCGCACGACGACGCAGTTTTTTGTTATTTATTCTTTTTATCGCAACTATTTTAGTTCAGGATGTTAGCAGCAAGTTCACTTATAACTTCTGCACACTTCGGGAGATCAGATCGACAGTCGCTCGCCGCCTACCGGAGTTTTTTCATTCTTTCGACTCGGACGTCCCGCCCGAAGTCACAGCTGGATTACCTCCGTCCATTTTGGGCACGATTACGCGCAAGCGTCGCCGGAGGAAGCGAGGGAAGCGAGCCGGCGTGCTAGTCAGGCTGAGACGTCGATCCGATCGCCCCCCACTACCCACTATTCTACTGGCTAATGTACAGTCTCTGGACAATAAGTTAAGCGAACTACAGGCTCGTATTCAAATCCACCGGGAAACTAGGGACAATTGTATTATCTGCCTTACGGAGACATGGATGTCGGAGGGGGTTACCGACGCAGCTATCGAGCCGACGGGATTTTCCGTACACCGGGCGGACAGAACAAAGGCTCTCTCCGGTAAAGATCGCGGAGGGGGGGTATGTCTCATGATAAACAGATCTTGGTGCAACCAAAGTCATGTACATCCCCTCAAGTCTTTCTGTTCCCCGGACCTGGAGTACCTGATGCTTATGTGCCGTCCATACTGGCTACCTCGGGAGTTTACAGCGGTAACCGTGACCGCTGTTTACATTCCCCCACAAGCCAACACGGACACAGCGCTGAAGGAACTGTACGGGGCTATCAGCGAACAGGAGTCGGCCCACCCCGAGGCTGCTCTCATCGTGGCGGGGGACTTCAACAAGGCGAACCTGAAGAAGGTTCTACCGAAGTTCTACCAACACATAAAGAGCAACACACGGGGCGAGCGGATCCTCGACCACTGCTACACTCCCTTCCGTGATGGCTACAAGGCCCTCCTCCGCCCACCGTTCGGCAAATCAGATCACCGCTCTATCCAGCTACTCCCCGCCTATAGGCAGAGACTGAAGCAGCAACCGATCGCTGTGAGGGAGGTCCAATGCTGGTCGGACCAATCAGATTCTACGCTGCAGGATTGTTTTGATCACGCTGACTGGCACATGTTCCGCGTTGCCTCGGACAATAACATCAACGAGTACGCGTCGTCGGTCACCGGGTTCATCAAGAAGTGCATAGATGACGTTGTTCCGACCAAGTCGGTTCGGATATATCCCAACCAGAAACCGTGGATTAACGGCGATGTTCGCGCTGCCCTACATGCGCGTAACGCCGCCTTTGGTTCCGGGAATACGGAGGAATATACGAGAGCCCGTTACGACCTCCGTAAGACCATCGTCACTGCCAAGCGGGAGTATGACAGAGTGGAAGATAAATTCAAGAAACACGATGCGAGGGGTATGTGGCAGGGGCTGCAGAAGATAACGAACTTCAGAGGGAGAACCAGTTGTGTAGAGAACTCCTCTACCTCCCTCCCAGGAGAGCTAAATACATTTTTTGCTCGGTTCGACGTAAACGGCAGCCCGCCGAAGCCAGCACCGACTGGGGAGACCAGCCAGCTGCGCATCTCGGAGGCGGATGTGCGCCGCACCTTTAAGCGGCTGAACATCCGTAAGGCGGCAGGCCCCGACGACATCCCAGGCCGCGTCCTCAGAGCATGCGCAGACCAGTTGGCAGGAGTCTTTGCAGACATCTTCAACCTCTCCCTGTCCCAGGCTGTTGTCCCCGCGGTCTTCAAGATATCCACCATCGTGCCTGTCCCTAAACAAACCAAGGTAACATGCCTGAATGACTACAGACCTGTGGCCCTCACCTCGATCGTTAGCAAATGCTTCGAGAGGTTGGTCAAGGACTTTATTTGCTCCGTGTTACCTACCACGCTGGACCCATGGCAATTTGCATATCGTCAAAATAGATCCACGGACGACGCAATTGCCATGGCCCTCCACACTGCCCTTTCCCACCTGGAGGGGAAGAACTGTTATGTGCGAATGCTGTTTGTGGACTACAGCTCAGCATTCAACACAATAGTTCCTGCCAAGCTCGACACCAAGCTGAGAGGTCTAGGCGTACCCCCATCCATGTGCAGCTGGATACTGAACCTCCTGTCGGACCGCCGCCAGGTGGTGAGGATGGGCAGCACCACATCAGAGCCACTGACCCTCAACACGGGAGCCCCCCAGGGATGCGTGCTGAGCCCTCTCCTCTACTCCCTCTACACCCACGACTGCATGGCTATGCACAGCTCCAACGTCATCGTCAAGTTTGCTGACGACACGACGGTGATGGGCCTGATCGCCGGCGACGACGAGACAGCCTACAGGGAGGAGGTCGGATCGCTGGAGCAGTGGTGCCAGGAGAACAGCCTCGCCCTCAACGTAAAGAAGACCAAGGAGCT
Source organism: Muraenolepis orangiensis (assembly GCA_027704905.1). Taxonomy (NCBI): domain Eukaryota; kingdom Metazoa; phylum Chordata; class Actinopteri; order Gadiformes; family Muraenolepididae; genus Muraenolepis; species Muraenolepis orangiensis. The sequence goes on along the minus strand of CM051001.1, from coordinate 1,452,192 downwards.
GATCGTGGACTTCAGGAGGCAGAGGGGAGAGCACAGCCCTATCTCCATCGACGGCGTTGCAGTAGAGAGGGTCAGCAGCTTCAAGTTCCTCGGCGTGCACATCTCCGAGGACCTCACATGGTCCACGCATACCACACACGTGGTGAAAAGGGCCCAACAACGCCTGTATTTTCTCAGGCGTCTGAAGAAATTCAGCATGGGCCCCCGCATCCTGAGAACATTCTACAACGGCACCATCGAGAGTGTTCTGACAGGGTGTATCACCGCCTGGTACGGGAACTGCACGGCACTCGAGCGCAGAGCGCTTCAAAGGGTGGTGCGGACGGCCCAGTATATCGTTGGAGGTGAGCTCCCCTCCCTCCTGGACATTTACAACCAGCGGTGCGTGGCCAAGGCCAAAATAATTATAAAAGACATTGCCCACCCCAGCCACGAACTTTACTCACTATTACCGTCAGGCAGGCGATACCGCAGTATCAAGTGTCGTACAAATAGGCTTAGAGATAGCTTCCACAGCCAGGCCATCAGGCTGCTGAACAAGGGCGTATAACATATAACAATGTATATTTTATTACATTGATTTATATATATATATTGCTCTTTTCTGTGCTGATTTTTGCATTTTATAAATTGCATTTTTTATATTTTTTATTTTTATTTTATATTCTTTATTCTATTTTTATCTATTTTTATTTTATCTTATTTTATAACTGCTGTCTGTCGTCGGGTATTGCACACAAGATTTTCACATCACTGCTTTATACTAAACTGTAAACTGTGAAGTGACAATAAACTTGACTTGACTTGACTTGACATACACACACACATACATTATTCCCATTTAAAACGTCTGCTCCTGTTTTTCAGGGCATACTAATCAAAGAAGGCCCTGGGATATCAGCTTTGTAAACATCCAAGAGATGGATGAGTGATGCCTGCACTGGGTCCCACGTGGGCCGTTTAACAGGCCCATGCATCTGGACTGATTAACGGTACGATTTAGAACTAGAATGAGGGGGGAAATATCCACCAGGAGTTTGTAAATCCTTTAGGTATTAACGGTGGAAGCTACCGTAATCAGGACTTAGTGTGACAGCTTCAATCCGGTGTTTCAATTCCTTTATGATGTAGGAAATAACGATGTGGCCATAGAAGATCACTTCTGATCACTGTCATGTTCTCCCAACCCTGAAACAAATTCTCCTTTCAGTGCTATGATTGGCTAGTGGTCCTGTACTAGGATTGGCTAGTGGTCCTGCACTACGATTGGCTAGTGGTCCTGCATTACGATTGGCTAGTGGTCCTGCACTACGATTGGCTAGTGGTCCTGCACTACCATTGGCTAGTGGTCCTGCACTACCATTGGCTAGTGGTCCTGCACTACCATTGGCTAGAGGTCCAACGTCTTGACTGAGAAGTTGGATCCTCTTCTCTCCTTCCTCGCCTCCTTCGACCTTTCCCGCCACCCGTCTCCTCTGACCCACAAGGCCGGCAACCAGCTGGACCTCATCTTCACCAGACACTGCGATACAGTAAACCTTTCAGTTACTCCTCTCCATCTATCTCCACCAGAGATTCCTCTTGGATCCCCACCAATCTGGTTTTAAGGCAGGTCACTCAACAGAAACTGCCCTTCTGGCAGTAACTGAGTCGCTCCATGTTGAAAGAGCAAATTCACTCTCCTCGGTCCTGATACTCCTGGACCTGTCTGCAGCATTCGACACTGTGAACCACCAGATTCTCCTCTCCACCCTTGAGGGGATGGGTGTCTTGGGCTCTGCTCTCGCCTTGTTTGCATCCTACCTGATGGGTCGCTCCTACTAGGTGGCACTGGGAGGGTCTCTGTCGGAACCACACCAACTGACTACTGGGGTTCCACAAGGATCGGTCCTGGGTTCTCTTCTCTTCTCCCTCTACACAACGTCCCTTAGTGCTGTTATCCACACCCATGACTTATCCTACCACTGCTATGCTGACGACACCCAACTGGTCTTGTCGGTTCCCCCCTCGGACACGCAAGTGGAAACACGTATTGCCGCGTGCTTAGCAGACATCTCAAAGTGGATGTCGATGAACCACCAAAAGCTCAACCTGGACAAGACTGAGCTAGTGTTCTTCCCGGCAACCGAGACCTGCTGTCCGCACCGAGACCTGGCTGTCACCATTGATGATGCTGTGCTGACACCTACTCGGACCGCAAGGAATCTGGGTGTGGCCCTGTACGACAAACTGTCGTTCTCGGCAAACATTGCATTGGTGACACAATCCTGCATATTCCTCCTCTACATTTCCATTTAGGACATTTGGCAGACGCTTTTATCCAAAGCGACTTACAAGGTGTACATTTGTTGAAGTAGACAATAGCATAACACTGAGGTACGCAAACATAAAAATAGAGCAATTCACAAGCATTCATATTAACAAGATGAATAACACAATTTCGTACTGCCAGGTCACCTGCTAAAGTAGCTGTGATAAGAGCGTGTTATCAACATTAAGGATATACATTTGCTAGAATATACAACATGCTAAGAGCTATTAATGTCAGGACTTAAGCAAGTTAGGGGTTCACAAAGGAGAAGGAGGGTTCACGGAGAGAACAGGTGGGTCTTGAGTCTCTTGCGGAAGCTGGCGAGGGACTTTGCCGTCCTGACATGAGACGGGAGTTCATTCCACCACTGTGGAGCCAGAGCCGTGAAGAGCTGGGTCTTGGAAGAGCGATGCTTGGTAGTTTTCAGTGAAGGTCGAACAAGTCGCCTGGCAGAAGTTGAGCGGAGCGCTCTGGCTGGGATGTAGGGCTTGACCAACATTTGGAGGTAGGTTGGGGCAGTTCCATTGACTGGCCTGAAGGTCAGTACCAGAGTCTTGAACTTGATGCGAGCATTTACCGGAAGCCAGTGGAGATCGCGGAAGAGAGGGGTCACGTGGGAGAATTTTGGTAGGTTGAATACCAGGCGTGCTGCTGCGTTCTGGATGCGTTGGAGGGGCATGGTTGCAGAGGCGGGGAGTCCCGCCAGGAGAGAGTTGCAGTAGTCGAGGCGGGTGATGACGAGCGCTTGGACCAGGATCTGCGCCGCTTCACATGTGAGGAAGCGCCGGATCCTGTGGATGTTGTAGAGGGCAATTCTGCAAGATCGGGCCACCGTGGTGACGTTGGCATCGCAGGACAGCTGGTCTTCTAGCACCACACCAAGGTCTCTTGTTGTGGTTGAGGGGGAGACTTGGGTGTTCTCGATGGTGACCAGTAGGTCCAACTGAGGGCAGTCTTTCCCCGGTATGAAGAGGATCTCAGTCTTGTCAAGGTTGAGCTTCAGGTGGTTGGCGGCTGTCCATCTGCTGATGTCGGCCAGGCATTTAGAGATCCGTGTTGCGATTTGGGTTTCTGAGGGGTGAAAGGAGAGAAACAGTTGAGTGTCATCTGCATAGCAGTGATAGGAGAAGCCATGAGATGTGATTACAGAGCCTAGAGATTTAGTGTAAAGAGAAAACAGAAGGGGTCCCAATACTGAGCCTTGGGGGACTCCGGTGTCCAGGGTGCAGGGTCTGGATAGGGAACCGTTCCATGTGACCTGATAAGTGCGATCTGCAAGGTAGGAGGTGAACCAGGATAACGCAGTTCCATTGATTTTAAGCTCGGCGAGAGTGGAGAGAAGGATATGGTCGTTCACTGTGTCGAACGCCGCAGACAGGTCGAGAAGGATCAGTACTGATGAGAGGGACGAGCTTCTGGCATCACAAAGAGACTCTGTCACTGGGAGCAGTGCCGTCTCCGTGGAGTGCGCAGCCTTGAAGCCTGACTGGTGAGGGTTGAGTAGGTTGTTCTGGGAGAGATAGGATGAACGTTGTGAGGAGACAGCACGTTCAAGGGTTTTGGACAGGAATGATAGGAGAGATACCGTTCTGTAGTTTTGGACATCAGTGTAGTCCAGGGATGGTTTCTTGAGGAGCGGCTTGATACTGGCAGTCTTGAAGGCCGCCGGAAACAGGCCTGCATCAAGGGAGGTGTTAATCAGGGAGGTAAGGAAGGGAAGGATATCGCCCGAGATGTCCTGGAGAAGAGAGGAAGGGATTGGGTCAAGGGGGCAAGTGGTAGGGTGGTTAGATGTCACAAGTTTGTTAACTTCATCAGGGGAGAGGGGGGCTAACTTGCTTAAGTCCTGACATTAATAGCTCTTAGCATGTTGTATATTCTAGAAAGTGTATATCCTTAATGTCGAGCCTCTGCGGACTCGTAGAGCAGAGCTGCGGGTAGCAGAGAAAAAATGGAGGAAATCCCCGTCGTTAACTCAATTGACTATGGCTGAATGGGCGAAACTGGGTGATTATCCGAGCACAACAATAGGCCTGTGCACCTCACTTACTATGTACAGGTAACTAGCTTTGAGAAAAAGGTTCTACAACCTTATCAACAGGAATAACTAAGAACAACAATAAATATTATGTCTACTTACCCACAGCAGAATACTATGTAGCCTGCTTCAAGAACAAAATGTAGCCTGCTACAACATCAGGAGGATTCTGCCTCTCACTGAAAAGGCTGCGCAGGTGCTCATCCAGGCTCTTGTCATCTCCCGGCTGGACTACTGCAACTCCCTCCTTGCTGGCGCCCCGGCATTTTCCATCAAGCCCCTGGAGCTCATTCAGAAAGCTGCAGCTCGCCTGGTATTCAACCGCCCCAAGTACTCCCACACATCTACCCTCCTTCGGACTCTACACTGGCTACCTGTGGCTGCTCGCATCCAGTTCAAGACCTTGGTGCTAGCCTACAAGGCAGTAAAAAGTACTGCTCCATCCTACCTCCAGGCAATGGTCAAGGCCTACATCCCAACCCGTCCACTTCGCTCAGCTTCTTCGGGCCGTCTGCTTGCCCCCTCGCTTAGGGGCAAAAACCCATCTCTTCAGGACACACTTCCCGGATCCTTCCTCGTAACGCAAGCACAAAGTCAATTAAGTCAGTCAAAAGTAGATTACATATTATAGATAGGTATATATTGTTCTAGATATTGTTGCATATTGTTTGCCAACTTATTGTACTTTTTCCCTTACACTTTTGCCTGAATTTGTATTTCTACCTGAGCACTGGTTCAGTTATTGGAGACTTGTTAGAAATTGTGCGCTGACGGCGCACACACACGCCTGTCAACAATTGTTACGGTGGTTGACAGGGGGCGTGGCCAAGCCACGTGCGTTGGCGGCGTACACACACCTATCAGAAATTGCCTTGGCTGATTGCTAATCCCCTCACCTGGGGTATATATACCCTGGCTTCCCGTTACCCCGGCGTTAGGTCGTACGTCATACTTTGTTCATGTTACGTCGTACATTCTGGACGGAATCGCCACGCTGATGTCCCGAACCAGATCCTTTGCCTATCCCGCGTCACCCGCCTGTCTCGCGTTACTCCGGTCTATACGAGCTCCCTGGTCATTATAATTACCTGTCCAGTACCTGCCGCTACTCCGACCTCCCGGTATGTAGACTTCTCGCTCGTCCCTGACCATCCGTCTGTCTGGTACCTGTCGCTACTCCGACCTCCCGGTACCCAGACTCCTCTCCCGTCCCGGACTACTCGCCGGTCTACTACCTGCCGGTATTCCGCGGATCGACCTCCCGGTACCCAGACCCCTTGATTGTCCCTGATCCCTCTCTTGTGTTGTGTTTGCTTTAAATAAAGCTCTGTTATAGCTCCACTGTGTTTGGTCTGCGTTCTGGGTCCCACCGAACAATCCACTCGTGACACTATTGTAAGTCGCTTTGGATAAAAGCGTCTGCTAAATTACTGTAATGTAAGGTCCTGCACTATGATTAGCTAGTGGTCCTGCACTACGATTGGCTAGTGGTCCTGCACTAGATTCAAATACCAGAATTTGTATTGCCTTAAGCAACAATTACAATGGATATCCCATATATATGGATATCCCCTCCCCCTTCCCTCCACAGTATGAACACTACTATAACAACTACTATAACTAAGACTAGTGGTCCTGTACTATAATTAGCTAGTGGTCCTGTACTATAATTAGCTAGTGGTCCTGTACTATAATTAGCTAGTGGTCCTGTACTATAACTAGCTAGTGGTCCTTTACTATAACTAGCTAGTGGTCCTGTACTATAACTAGCTAGTGGTCCTGTACTATAATTAGCTAGTGGTCCTGTACAATTACTAGCTAGTGGTCCTTTACTATAATTAGCTAGTGGTCCTGTACTATAATAAGCTAGTGGTCCTGTACTATAACTAGCTAGTGGTCCTGTACTATAATTAGCTAGTGGTCCTGTACTATAATTAGCTAGTGGTCCTGTACTATAACTAGCTAGTGGTCCTGAGCTATAATTAGCTAGTGGTCCTGTACTATAACTAGCTAGTGGTCCTGTACTATAATTAGCTAGTGGTCCTGCATTATAACTAGCTAGTACTATAATTAGCTAGTGGTCCTGTACTATAATTAGCTAGTGGTCCTGTACTATAATTAGCTAGTGGTCCTGTACTATAACTAGCTAGTGGTCCTGTACTATAATTAGCTAGTGGTCCGGTACTATAATTAGCTAGTGGTCCTGTACTATAATTAGCTAGTGGTCCTGTGCTATAATTTGCTAGTGATGCTGAGCTATGATTAGCTAGTGGTCCTGTACTATATCTAGTTAGTGGTCCTGTACTGTAATTAGCTAGTGGTCCTGTACTATAATTAGCTAGTGGTCCTGTACTATAATTAGCTAGTGGTCCTATACTATAATTTGCTAGTGGTCCTTAGCAATGATTAGCTAGTGTAGTGGTCCTGTACTATAACTAGCTAGTGGTCCTGTATTATAATTAGCTAGTGGTCCTGTACTATAATAAGCTAGTGGTCCTGAACTATGATTAGCTAGTGGTCCTGTACTATAACTAGCTAGTGGTCCTGTACTATAATTAGCTAGTGGTCCTGTACTATAACTAGCTAGTGGTCCTGTACTATAATTAGCTAGTGGTCCTGTACTATAATTAGCTAGTGGTCCTGTACTTTAATTAGCTAGTGGTCCTGAGCTATACTAGCTAGTGGTCCTGTACTATAATTAGCTAGTGGTCCTGTACTATAATTAGCTAGTGGTCCTGAGCTATGATTAGCTAGTGGTCCTGTACTATAACTAGCTAGTGGTCCTGTACTATAATTAGCTAGTGGTCCTGTACTATAACTAGCTAGTGGTCCTGTACTATAATTAGCTCGTGGTCCTGTACTATAATTAGCTAGTGATCCTATACTATAATTAGCTAGTGGTCCTGAGCTATGATTAGCTAGTGGTCCTGTACTATAACTAGCTAGTGGTCCTGTACTATAATTAGCTAGTGGTCCTGTACTATAATTAGCTAGTGGTCCTGAGCTATACTAGCTAGTGGTCCTGTACTATAATTAGCTAGTGGTCCTGTACTATAATTAGCTAGTGGTCCTGTACTATAATTAGCTAGTGGTCCTGAGCTATGATTAGCTAGTGGTCCTGTACTATAACTAGCTAGTGGTCCTGTACTATAATTAGCTAGTGGTCCTGTACTATAATTAGCTAGTGATCCTATACTATAATTAGCTAGTGGTCCTGAGCTATGATTAGCTAGTGGTCCTGTACTATAACTAGCTAGTGGTCCTGTACTATAATTAGCTAGTGGTCCTGTACTATAATTAGCTAGTGGTCCTGTACTATAATTAGCTAGTGGTCCTGAGCTATGATTAGCTAGTGGTCCTGTACTATAACTAGCTAGTGGTCCTCTACTATGTTTGGCTAGAGGACCTGAACTACGATTATCTTGTGGTTCTGTGCTAGGATTGGCTAGTAGTCTGCCTGCCTGCCTGCCTTGACTACAGCTCGGCATTCAACACCATCATTCCCTCCAAGTTGGTCCAGAAACTGAGTAACCTAGGTCTGGGCGCGCCCATCTGTAACTGGATAATGGACTTCCTGACGGGCAGGCCTAAAGTGGTTAAGATTGGGAACAACATCTGATCCACTCTGGTCCTCAACACTGGAGCACCCCAAGGCTGCTGCCTCAGTCCCCGGCTGTACTCGCTGTACACACATGAATGTACTGCCACGCACAGCAATAATCAGATTAAGTTTGTAGACGACACCACAGTCGGCTTGATAAGCGAGGGCGATGAGATGGAGTAAAGAGATTAGGTGGTCCGGCTGACGCGATGGTGTGTGGACAACAGCCTCGCACTGAATGTCAGCAAGACCAAGGAGCTCATCATGGACTTCAGGAGCCACCGGGGCACCCACTCCACCATCAGCCTGGACGGGACACCGGTGGAAGTCGTCAGCTGCTTCCGTTTCCTGGGACTACAGATTTCCGATGACCTGGCACGGACACGCAAAACGGAGGTCATGCTGAAGAAGGCACACCAGCCCCTCTATGCTCTGCGGTGCCTCAGAAAAAGCGGTATAGGCCAGAGGTGGCTAGTGAACTTCTACCGTGGCACCGTACAGAGCGTCCTGACGGTTGGCGTCACTGTGTGGTACGGCAACACCACTGGACAGGACAAGAAAGCCATCCATAGTGTCGTGAGGACGGCAGATAAGATCATCGGGTGTGCACTTCCATGCATTGAGGAGATCTTTAAGACCAGATGTCAGAAAAAGGCCATGTCCATCATAAAGGACTGCAACCACCCTGGGCACCATCTCTTCGCCCCCCTACTGTCTGGTCGACGGTTGCGCAGCATCGTACAAGTACTACCAGGTTTAAGGATAGTTTTTATGCACAGGCAGTGACCTACTGAACTGCTAGGAGAGCTGCAACTTTCACTTTCATAACATAGTCATTACCATGACACTTACATACTTTGCTGGACTCTCTGGACTCATCACAGTTACTGCACTGTATTCACGATGCTACTGCACTACTGGCACTTTAAGTGTTTTTGAAACATTTTTGTAAAAAATAAAATAAAAACATTACATATCATTTATGCTTTGCTGCAATTTTTTAGTTTATTTTATTGTATATATCATTTTCATTTTTATGGTGTTGTTTTTAAGATGTATACTGCAGGAGGGAATGGGGAGTGAGCATTCCAATGTACTTGTTACACATGGCAAATAAAAATCTTGTATCTTGTCTCTGTGCTGTGGTGTGATTGGCTACTGGTCCTGTACTATGATTGGCTAGTGGTCATGCATTAGGATTAGCCCCTCAAAAAAGACCTGGTTATCTGTGCTCTCATCTCCTGCCATCTAGATAAGTACAGCTTACCATACACAGGAACTGACAATTCACCGCTCCATCACAAGAAGTTCAGAACGTACCTGCAGACTCCTGACTGATGGCTCTGTCCACTGGCTGCCAGTTCAATTCAGTGTCGATTGTGGAGCAGCTTTGTTTGCCTTTAAAGCATACGTTGGATCT
>CM051001.1:1435322-1437822 GCA_027704905.1 Muraenolepis orangiensis | reverse complement strand
TCAGAACTTGAAAAGGCAAAGGAACATTCCTTCTGATGAAGTGTGTATTTTAGTGGGTGGTTGGTTCAATCAGTATTCAGAGTGATTTGTTGACTGTGAATCCCCTGGTCTGTTGGGTCAATGAGTGTTTGGTCCACATATCAACACATTGAAGTGCAGGTTTAGACAAAACACCACATTTCAGTGTTCTGGCTCGACCCAAAGAGAAACGCTGGGCTTTTTCCTCAGGAAACTAAAAAACTGTTTTGAGGTTAGTGGAAATCCTTCAAACATGTGGACAACATCCACATTAACAAACATGTCAATCGTAAAGCTCTATAAAAAGGCTGGATAATCAGAATATTAAGATGATACAAGAACAAGACAGAATGCAAAGCAGAGAGTTTAGACTTTAGAGAGTATGTCTATGATGTCAAAATCTGTCTCACCAACCAAGAGCCAGATCATTACTTCTTACTTTGTGGGTTTCTTTAAAGGAAAACAAAACCATTTGCAGATTGGCTTGCATTAGATGGACTCTGTCTCTAGGTTATACAACGTGCTATGGCCTGCCTTGACCTATCACTGGCTTATAGGATACCTGGTCACACCTCGGTCCTCCACTCAGTGAAACTGAATCAAAGGGGTGTTTACAGAGGAGCCGGGAGTCAGAATAGGTCAATGTTGAAACAGGAATGAATCTAATGATCTTCTTGTCGCATTTTCAGTTGGCTTTGATCACTGGATGCTGTGATTCGGCATCACATCCAGTTATCCAGTTATCCAGACCTCATACTTGTGTTTAAAGGATCGACTGAAGATGTGTGAGAAGAAGTGGGAAATCAAAGTCACCACAGGGGGTGGGAGGGGGAATTGAAGAAATACAAACAACCTGAAAACCTTTCATTGAAGAAATATTGATCATTGTAACTACACACCCTCTCTCTCTCACTATCTATACGCTGTGTTTGGGTGCATGTGTGTGTGCGTGTGTGTGTTGTATAGTGTATTATTAGTAGACCCTAACAGTCTCACAGTGAGTGAGGCTTCTCCTTTAAGCCTGGTGTAAGGAAGGCATAGGAGACACAGAAGGCTGAACCGCTCATGCAGGAGCGGGAGGCCTTCAGGAAGCCTGAGCACAAGATGAACAGGAAGACCTTCAGGGTTGAGAAGGACATGGAGTGGCTGGACGTGTCTGAGGGAGGCCTCACCTGACGGAGAAGAGAGGGATAGCGGTGAAGAGAGAGGCCTTCCTCTCCCAGGCTACACAACATCAACACCCCACGCATGTCCCCGAACAAGACAACACCGTCCATACCAACGAGACACGTCCCGAAGAGAGACACCATCCATCACCATGACTCTGTTTGGCCTGCAACGATACATGTGTCATATGGACACAGAATGGATGATAATTGAGTTGATAAGTCTGACCTCTACTGGGAAGGCACAGTCTGGCCAGACAAGCCGGCACTGTGGCTGCAGACACTTGTAGATGTTACCTTGCTGCTGTACTGTACTAGCTTATCTTTCCTTGGCTTATTCACATTGGCATCCATTGTAACATGCCTCCCTTAAACATGGTTACATGTTTCAGTACTGTAGTTCATACCTAAGTAATTCATGTTCAACCTCAAAAGTTACTCATGTTAAAAACGTACAGTAATTCATGTTAAAGCTTACAGCAACTCTGTTTAGCCACAGAGTTAGTATCTGCAGTGGTCACTCTGTTTAGTATGCAAAAGAAAGACAAAAATATATTTAATTTAAACTACAGATATACTTAATATTATCTATATCCATATGAGGAAATAACAAAAAAGGAATGCAATTTGCAGCAGTATTGTAGGCATAATATATTGACTATTACAAATAGGAGGGTTGTACCTCAAATAAATAGCCAATAACATTATGAAGGCAGCACACCAAATCTTTAGCTAAAACCTACTGTAAATGTGCAAACCCTACATCAAAATACTAATTGGTTGTTCAGTGATTTGGCAGATACTTTTATCCATGTACCATGATCCATGTACCATGATCCATGTACCATGATCCATGTACCATGATCCATGGAGATGTCCTTAAGGACACAGAGGAAGGAGTTCAAGTCAAGTCAAGTTTATTGTCACTTCACAGTTTACACAAGAATAAAGCAGTGATGTGAAAATCTTATGTGCAATACCCGACGACAGACAGCAGTTATAAAAATAAAAATGCAATTTATCAAATGCAATATATCGGCACAGAAAAGAGAAATATGTATATATAAATCAATAGTAATAAAATGTAATAAAATATACATTGTTATATGTTATACGCCCTTGTTCAGCAGCCTGATGGCCTGACTGTGGAAGCTATCTCGGAGTCTATTTGTACGGCACTTGATACTGCGGTATCGCCTGCCTGACGGTAACAGTGAGTACAGTTGGTGGCTGGTGGGCAATGTCTTTATGATGCGTTTGGCCTTGGCCACGCACCGCTGGTTGTATATATCCAGGAGGGAGGGGAGCTCACCTCC
>CM051001.1:1427822-1432822 GCA_027704905.1 Muraenolepis orangiensis | reverse complement strand
GGGAGAACACCACCACGGGGAGAACACCGTCACGGGAGAACACCATGACGGGAGAACACCGCCACGGGAGAACACCGCCACGGGAGAACACCATCACGGGAGAACACCCTCACGGGAGAACACCATCACGGGAGAACACCATCACAGGAGAACACATCACAGGAGAACACCACCACAGGAGAACACCCTCACAGGAGAACACCATCACAGGAGAACACCACCACAGGGTTGCTGCAGAATGACCAGTCACAGTGGCCCCAACACATCAGTACGTTTTTCTTGTTTTCTTGTTGTAAAATATACTTGTCATACAGTATATTTTAATACCATTTGTATTGGCTTCTTGAAGGGCGCGTGGCAAGGTGTGATGGATACTGTCTGTGCTGAGGATTGGATTTGGCTGAAGCATCTGCATTGAGTTCTGCATCAGAATCAACTTTTTGCGCTGCAATAACAAAGTAGCAACTACTTCAGCACACACTTCGATCCAAATAGTTGTCTTTGGGAGTCACCGTAAACATCATGGAGATACCAGTCCACCATTAGTATCCAAGGCAACACATCCCATCGTCTCAGGGCGGGCTGCCTGCAGGCAGCGCTATGGCTTCAGCTGGTGTGTTCCAGTCGGTTAGCTGGGTGGGAATCTAGGATCTTTGGGGAAACCATGAGAACTTAATATAAATGCATTCCTAATGCTCCAAGAGACAGGGGGAGTTTGACGTCGGTTGGTCTCTGTGCTTGGAAGCTGTGGACCGGCTGTCGTCTGCTGGAGAGGTCCAGTCGGTCTCTGAGCGCTTACAGCATCATGGCTCCCTGTTCCCAGAGCGCTAAGCACCCTCGTAGCAGAGGAGGAGGTTTTGTCTATATGGGCGGGACAACTGATGAGCTGGTGGTGTTTAGCGTATGTTACCGTGATTAAAATCCCCCCCATGGAGAAGGGATACGCAGTCTTTGAACAAATGATGTTCTAGTTGAATAAGCTTCAACTAAAGATACGCATAGCTATAGCCAACTTCATGGATGTTACGGTGAGGGAATGACTTCTCATAATCATAATGTGTGTGTGTGTGTGTGTGTGTGTGTTGTGTGTGTGTGCACCCATGTGCATGGTGGGAGAGATAGATAAAGGAATCTGCCTCAAAGAGAGAGGACCTGCCAGAGAGACCTGCGACTGGTGTGTGTGTGTGTGTGTGTGAGTGTGTGTGTGTGTGGGTACACACATGCACACACACTCATATATATACAGTGAGGAGGCCCATTATACATGATTGACGGTTCAGTATGAAGTGTTTAAGGAGAGGTGCAGGGGGGCTTTCTTCAGATGGTGAAGATCTCAGCGTCTATGGCCACGTGTTTATTAGGTGTTCTGGGGCTGGTCTGGCGTTGGAGCGTGTGGGTGTTTGCACTGTGCGAGGGTCGTGAGTGAGTGAGTCCATGGTTTCCTGTGTGTGTGTGTGTGTGTGTGTGTGTGTGTGTGTGTGTCTGAAACCTGCAATGAAGCTAAAAAATAATCCATTTTAGTCAGACTCAAACTGGCCTGAAAGCACTCGGTTGTGATGGTGGACAGGCCACAGAGTGTAAGGCTAGGTCAGACCCTGACAGTAGTGTTAACTGAGGCTAAAGGTTAAAGGCCTGGGTCAGGCCCTGACAGTAGTGTTAACTGAGGCTAAAGGTTAAAGGCCTGGGTCAGGCCCCTGACAGTAGTGTTAACTGAGGCTAAAGGTTAAAGGCCTGGGTCAGGCCCTGACAGTAGTGTTAACTGAGGCTAAAGGTTAAAGGCCTGGGTCAGGCCGATGACAGTAGTGTTAACAGAGGCTAAAGGTAAAGGCCGGGTCAGGCCCTGACAGTAGTGTTAACAGAGGCTAAAGGTTAAAGGCCTGGGTCAGGCCCTGACAGTAGTGTTAACTGAGGCTAAAGGTGTTAAAGGCTGGGTCAGGCCCTGACAGTAGTGTTAACTGAGGCTAAAGGTTAAAGGCCTGGTCAGGCCCTGACAGTAGTGTTAACTGAGGCTAAAAGGTTCACAGTTGGATTCCACATGGCGTCACCACAGGGTCACTAATGAGTGGGGAGCTTGGAGCTTTTTTCCAAAATAAATTGTAGTCATTGAAAATCGATCTGTCATGCAACAAAAATAAGGTATTTCCCAACATTTGATCAAATGACATGGCATTTTGATCCAAAATGCCCCCAAAAACATATTACAGGAGAAGAGAAAAAGTACATTTCCTTCCCTGGCTTCAAGTCATCGCTTGGTGACACACTTGAACCTCAAGTGTGTAAGTATTGGATTGTGGTTCAGGTATAACCAAAAACCTAAAATACAAAACTAGAGCTTAGCAACTTGTTCTGATTGTCTGAACTGTTTTTCACAAACAGTAGTTGGATTGTGGTCGATTCTTGAGAAGGTAAACTATCCAATCCCATTTTAAGTTTGGTTTTGTATCATCTTTTTAAAAGACCAGCAAAGGATCAGCTGTAGCTAGTGTTGTGTTCTGTTAGTTCAGTAGTGGTGTCTCGTAAATCAATGAAAGAACAACACACATATTATGTTCAGAGAAAGTTAAAATAATTTGTACAAGCATTTGTACATTTTATGTACTAATAGTAAATACTCAAAGTAATAACAGGACAAAAGTAGGACATAAATAATGCAACCTAAAACGTAATGTAATGTGGAGCAGATTCTATACAAAAAATATAATTTATTTGTTATAAGCTACAGTCGTATATATTTTGACGAATTTCAGGGATTTCAATAGGTCAATTATGCTTTGCAATTTCTGTAATGTATTGGCATTATGATTCTCCACACACAGTTCACAGCTCATTAATGACACGAACATTAAGATATTACGATTTGGTGATGAGGATGGAACACAGGAAAACAGGCAAGATAAAGGCCTGCATGCAAAATCACACTGTGAGAGTGGCTAACAAAAAGAGCTAATAACCTAAGTGACTAGCTAGCTAGCAACAAACGTGTAGGCAGCAAGGATGTTCCAGATTGGCAGCATATCAGAGACAGGGAGGGTAACTAAGATTTTGAATCTTGCCTGGAGTGACTGGAACAATGGAACTATCAGTTTGTCCTTCAGTTACTCGCTAGGTCTAAAGTACACACACTGCCCACTGGTCAGTTGCCGTAGTGGTCCACACTGGGTGACAGGGAAACATGCGGACATGAAGACTACCATCCGATTATCCACACCTTCTCTCTCCATCTATAAAATTCTCTCTACGCCAAAACTTTGCAGGAACGCAGCTCATGTAACGCTAAGGCTTCTGTAGAAAGAGATGGTCCATACACATCACAGCCTTCCTCTGAGCCAATCAATCTTACACAGAAATGTTGAGAAATAGTCGAAAAAGGCCTGGTGACCCACAATGTGAATGGCAAACATCAACCGGCACGAGCGATGGTTTCTAGGTGGGACATATAGCATGTGTAGGAACAAAAAGGCGGCGTTACAAAACCCAATGGATAGAACAAGGAAGGATAGGGACCATGAGAATGATGATGTTGGAATATATTCAGGAGACACTAGCTGGGTTTCCATCTAACAGCTCATTTTAAGTTCACACAAAACCAAACTTGCTACTTGTAGTACTTTGTTCATGTCACACACACTGTGGGGTCTAGTTTACCATCGTCCATCTCAATATAGATGCAGTCATTTCTAGTACTTGTCCACAGTCATCCAAAATGGTTAGAAGTTATTCACGAGACTACCACAACCTTAGCAAAGATTATGGTGTTGTGCAATCTTTGTTTTCTATGGACTACCAGAAGAACTCCTAGTGAGAGAAATTACCTGCATCAGCAACTGAGTCGAGACCATACAGTCCATATTGATCAGCCATTTAACACCCCTGTGAAGATGTCCTGGATTTACTCAACTGATATCACTACCGACAGCAGGACCTGGATTTTTCCATATGAGGCGAGTCTTTTCGGAAAACTCAGCACAGTAATAATTCTAATATATAGTCTTCTTTCCGACGGTTACCAAGATCTAGCCTGCTAATAGACACACTCGTAAGACAGTTAAGCAGCGATAATTCAATGATACCAGAGGGCAAGATGGTACACAACTTATATAACTTAGGTATCCAAAATAAGTGCACATTCCACCTTAAAGGTTGAAACTGTTAGCTAGGACCTAAGTCAGAAGACAGCAGGAAGAAATAAACGCTTAGGGGTGGCCGTCGCCTCAGGAGGGAGAGCGGGTTGTCTGGCACCCGGAAGCGTGGTTCGATTCCCCCGGCTCCTCCTTAGCTAAGTGTGGAGGGTTGTCCCTGAAGCAAGATGCCTAACCCAATGCTCCCGACCAGATGGCGTCTCCTTGCATGTGACTCCGCCATCGGTGGATGGGAAGTGAATTGTGAATAGGGACGCTTTGGTAATAAAACTGTAATCATCTTTGGTTAAACAAACGATATCACTACCTACAACTTCCCTACCTCTACTATAGTTACTATTATTATTAAGATACCTGTTAATGTGTACCATTTAATACTGTACCTGCCAATATTTTTAATCTCCAACTGTTGATAGAATTGCATATCCCGGCTGCTGTATAAATTTATATATGCCATACATTTATCTATGCTCACTACTTGTATATACATATATATATATTGATTCTGCTTTCAATAATTGCATTACCCCTGATCACAACCTGTTAAATACTTACCTGTCTATAATATATATTTAATATATTATATATTTTTATATATATATATTACGTACCTATTATATATGCTCATTATCCCACTTTATACTAGTAGACTGTAATTTTAGCAACTGTAAACTGTAAATGATATGACTACCATGCAACTTTACTGCAACCTTTTGCACTTAAACATCAGGTTAACCTGAAAATCCATCTTTGAGACCTGTATCCTGAAGTTCAGTGAGAAACGAGTGCAGTCGCCACCACCTCAGGGACTGGATGGGGTTAGTGGTTATATTGATACATGTAGGCCTGTTATCATGTCAA
>CM051001.1:1424519-1426822 GCA_027704905.1 Muraenolepis orangiensis | reverse complement strand
CTATGATTAGCTAGTGGTCCTGCACTACGATTGGCTAGTGGTCCTGCACTAGATTCAAAATACCAGAATTTGTATTGCCTTAAGCAACAATTACAATGGATATCCCATATATATGGATATCCCCTCCCCCTTCCCTCCACAGTATGAACACTACTATAACAACTACTATAACTAAGACTAGTGGTCCTGTACTATAATTAGCTAGTGGTCCTGTACTATAATTAGCTAGTGGTCCTGTACTATAATTAGCTAGTGGTCCTGTACTATAACTAGCTAGTGGTCCTTTACTATAACTAGCTAGTGGTCCTGTACTATAACTAGCTAGTGGTCCTGTACTATAATTAGCTAGTGGTCCTGTACAATTACTAGCTAGTGGTCCTTTACTATAATTAGCTAGTGGTCCTGTACTATAATAAGCTAGTGGTCCTGTACTATAACTAGCTAGTGGTCCTGTACTATAATTAGCTAGTGGTCCTGTACTATAATTAGCTAGTGGTCCTGTACTATAACTAGCTAGTGGTCCTGAGCTATAATTAGCTAGTGGTCCTGTACTATAACTAGCTAGTGGTCCTGTACTATAATTAGCTAGTGGTCCTGCATTATAACTAGCTAGTACTATAATTAGCTAGTGGTCCTGTACTATAATTAGCTAGTGGTCCTGTACTATAATTAGCTAGTGGTCCTGTACTATAACTAGCTAGTGGTCCTGTACTATAATTAGCTAGTGGTCCGGTACTATAATTAGCTAGTGGTCCTGTACTATAATTAGCTAGTGGTCCTGTGCTATAATTTGCTAGTGATGCTGAGCTATGATTAGCTAGTGGTCCTGTACTATATCTAGTTAGTGGTCCTGTACTGTAATTAGCTAGTGGTCCTGTACTATAATTAGCTAGTGGTCCTGTACTATAATTAGCTAGTGGTCCTATACTATAATTTGCTAGTGGTCCTTAGCAATGATTAGCTAGTGTAGTGGTCCTGTACTATAACTAGCTAGTGGTCCTGTATTATAATTAGCTAGTGGTCCTGTACTATAATAAGCTAGTGGTCCTGAACTATGATTAGCTAGTGGTCCTGTACTATAACTAGCTAGTGGTCCTGTACTATAATTAGCTAGTGGTCCTGTACTATAACTAGCTAGTGGTCCTGTACTATAATTAGCTAGTGGTCCTGTACTATAATTAGCTAGTGGTCCTGTACTTTAATTAGCTAGTGGTCCTGAGCTATACTAGCTAGTGGTCCTGTACTATAATTAGCTAGTGGTCCTGTACTATAATTAGCTAGTGGTCCTGAGCTATGATTAGCTAGTGGTCCTGTACTATAACTAGCTAGTGGTCCTGTACTATAATTAGCTAGTGGTCCTGTACTATAACTAGCTAGTGGTCCTGTACTATAATTAGCTCGTGGTCCTGTACTATAATTAGCTAGTGATCCTATACTATAATTAGCTAGTGGTCCTGAGCTATGATTAGCTAGTGGTCCTGTACTATAACTAGCTAGTGGTCCTGTACTATAATTAGCTAGTGGTCCTGTACTATAATTAGCTAGTGGTCCTGAGCTATACTAGCTAGTGGTCCTGTACTATAATTAGCTAGTGGTCCTGTACTATAATTAGCTAGTGGTCCTGTACTATAATTAGCTAGTGGTCCTGAGCTATGATTAGCTAGTGGTCCTGTACTATAACTAGCTAGTGGTCCTGTACTATAATTAGCTAGTGGTCCTGTACTATAATTAGCTAGTGATCCTATACTATAATTAGCTAGTGGTCCTGAGCTATGATTAGCTAGTGGTCCTGTACTATAACTAGCTAGTGGTCCTGTACTATAATTAGCTAGTGGTCCTGTACTATAATTAGCTAGTGGTCCTGTACTATAATTAGCTAGTGGTCCTGAGCTATGATTAGCTAGTGGTCCTGTACTATAACTAGCTAGTGGTCCTCTACTATGTTTGGCTAGAGGACCTGAACTACGATTATCTTGTGGTTCTGTGCTAGGATTGGCTAGTAGTCTGCCTGCCTGCCTGCCTTGACTACAGCTCGGCATTCAACACCATCATTCCCTCCAAGTTGGTCCAGAAACTGAGTAACCTAGGTCTGGGCGCGCCCATCTGTAACTGGATAATGGACTTCCTGACGGGCAGGCCTAAAGTGGTTAAGATTGGGAACAACATCTGATCCACTCTGGTCCTCAACACTGGAGCACCCCAAGGCTGCTGCCTCAGTCCCCGGCTGTACTCGCTGTACACACATGAATGTACTGCCACGCACAGCAATAATCAGATTAAGTTTGTAGACGACACCACAGTCG
>CM051001.1:1417019-1419519 GCA_027704905.1 Muraenolepis orangiensis | reverse complement strand
TCATGCGTGGGAAGTTATAGCAGCCCTTAGCATACTGGGGGCTAATTATTGCTAACTGTTAGCAACGGGCTAGTTACCTAGCACTGGTGTCGTGCATTTGTTGTATTTGCTACGTGCATTTGCAAATGTACCAACAACACTTCTCATAAGATCATTCTTTTTACAAGAGCATAGCGCTGCTAAAAGCTGTGTGTGTGTTCATGTGTGTTTTCCTGAACTGTGACTTGTTGCAAGATCTGCTTCTGGCGGGCGGACGGACTGACTGGGTTGAATCCTTCTGTGACGGCGATATAGAGGTCAGCTATTATCTCAAATGAGCCACCGACACGTCTTCTGGGTGGACTGGCTGTAGCTCTATCCATTCCCCAGCAATATGCTATGAAATACTGTTGATGTGAAGCAATGGGAGAAATATATTGCTTTGTCCTGCTGCAAACTCTGGTATTAGCTCTATTAGCCTCTGGCAGCCGAGTCTGTGCATGTGACTGTGTGTGTGTGTGTGCATGTGACTGTGTGTATGTGTGCGTGTGCGTGTGTGTGCGCGTGAGTGTGGGTGTGTGTGTGTGTGTGTGTGTGTGTGTGTGTGTGTGTGTGTGTACACTAATCCAATTTCACAACAGTGTGAATGAGAGGTCTTGAGACAGGGCTATTGTGAGGACCAGATAAAGACATTCGTCCGTGCCAGTGTGCACACGATAAAACCACAAGTTGCTTGCATGCTTGCACACGTAGACACACATGATTGTGTCTCCGAACAACACAGTTGCTCATATAACAATAGATATCTCATGAGGAGACAAAGAATGTCCAGCTAGTCTAAAAAATGGAAGGAAATATCCAAACAACTTTAATTCACCAGCTGCTGCCCTACCGACCGTCCAGGATGAAGGGCATGTATCGGCAGTTGGAAATTGGAAGTACACATCATTTAAATACAGGTCCGAACATCCATTCAGAAGATCCAATAACAAGATTCAAGAATCAAGATGATATCAATTGCCATTTGCAACAAGTACAATGGAATGCTTGCTCCCCATAACAATAGAAGGTGTTCTATGTGTGTTCTATTGTGTAAATGTGTGTGTGGCCAAATTAACATATGATGACTTCCATCTGCTTTCCATGATTTCTCACGACACAACACCACATGAACAAAATCAAAACTCCATGGAGGGTCATGTCTTCAGGAACAGACATGATGTGAGACCTTGGAAAAAGCTGATTGGCTAGAACAAGGTTTCTCAAACAGTTTCAAGCCAGGGCCCAGTTGATCAGAACTTGAAAAGGCAAAGGAACATTCCTTCTGATGAAGTGTGTATTTTAGTGGGTGGTTGGTTCAATCAGTATTCAGAGTGATTTGTTGACTGTGAATCCCCTGGTCTGTTGGGTCAATGAGTGTTTGGTCCACATATCAACACATTGAAGTGCAGGTTTAGACAAAACACCACATTTCAGTGTTCTGGCTCGACCCAAAGAGAAACGCTGGGCTTTTTCCTCAGGAAACTAAAAACTGTTTTGAGGTTAGTGGAAATCCTTCAAACATGTGGACAACATCCACATTAACAAACATGTCAATCGTAAAGCTCTATAAAAAGGCTGGATAATCAGAATATTAAGATGATACAAGAACAAGACAGAATGCAAAGCAGAGAGTTTAGACTTTAGAGAGTATGTCTATGATGTCAACATCTGTCTCACCAACCAAGAGCCAGATCATTACTTCTTACTTTGTGGGTTTCTTTAAAGGAAAACAAAACCATTTGCAGATTGGCTTGCATTAGATGACTCTGTCTCTAGGTTATACAACGTGCTATGGCCTGCCTTGACCTATCACTGGCTTATAGGATACCTGGTCACACCTCGGTCCTCCACTCAGTGAAACTGAATCAAAGGGGTGTTTACAGAGGAGCCGGGAGTCAGAATAGGTCAATGTTGAAACAGGAATGAATCTAATGATCTTCTTGTCGCATTTTCAGTTGGCTTTGATCACTGGATGCTGTGATTCGGCATCACATCCAGTTATCCAGTTATCCAGACCTCATACTTGTGTTTAAAGGATCGACTGAAGATGTGTGAGAAGAAGTGGGAAATCAAAGTCACCACAGGGGGTGGGAGGGGGAATTGAAGAAATACAAACAACCTGAAAACCTTTCATTGAAGAAATATTGATCATTGTAACTACACACCCTCTCTCTCTCACTATCTATACGCTGTGTTTGGGTGCATGTGTGTGTGCGTGTGTGTGTTGTATAGTGTATTATTAGTAGACCCTAACAGTCTCACAGTGAGTGAGGCTTCTCCTTTAAGCCTGGTGTAAGGAAGGCATAGGAGACACAGAAGGCTGAACCGCTCATGCAGGAGCGGGAGGCCTTCAGGAAGCCTGAGCACAAGATGAACAGGAAGACCTTCAGGGTTGAGAAGGACATGGAGTGGCTGGACGTGTCTGAGGGAGGCCTCACCTGACGGAGAAGAGAGGGATAGCGGTGAAGAGAGAGGCCTT
>CM051001.1:1404519-1412019 GCA_027704905.1 Muraenolepis orangiensis | reverse complement strand
GTGTGTGTGTGGGTACACACATGCACACACACTCATATATATACAGTGAGGAGGCCCATTATACATGATTGACGGTTCAGTATGAATGTGTTTAAGGAGAGGTGCAGGGGGGCTTTCTTCAGATGGTGAAGATCTCAGCGTCTATGGCCACGTGTTTATTAGGTGTTCTGGGTCTGGTCTGGCGTTGGAGCGTGTGGGTGTTTGCACTGTGCGAGGGTCGTTGAGTGAGTGAGTCCATGGTTTCCTGTGTGTGTGTGGTGTGTGTGTGTGTGTGTGTGTCTGAAACCTGCAATGAAGCTAAAAAATAATCCATTTTAGTCAGACTCAACTGGCCTGAAAGCACTCGGTTGTGATGGTGGACAGGCCACAGAGTGTAAGGCCTAGGTCAGACCCTGACAGTAGTGTTAACTGAGGCTAAAGGTTAAAGGCCTGGGTCAGGCCCTGACAGTAGTGTTAACTGAGGCTAAAGGTTAAAGGCCTGGGTCAGGCCCTGACAGTAGTGTTAACTGAGGCTAAAGGTTAAAGGCCTGGGTCAGGCCCTGACAGTAGTGTTAACTGAGGCTAAAGGTTAAAGGCCTGGGTCAGGCCCTGACAGTAGTGTTAACAGAGGCTAAAGGTTAAAGGCCTGGGTCAGGCCCTGACAGTAGTGTTAACAGAGGCTAAAGGTTAAAGGCCTGGGTCAGGCCCTGACAGTAGTGTTAACTGAGGCTAAAGGTTAAAGGCCTGGGTCAGGCCCTGACAGTAGTGTTAACTGAGGCTAAAGGTTAAAGGCCTGGGTCAGGCCCTGACAGTAGTGTTAACTGAGGCTAAAGGTTCACAGTTGGATTCCCACATGGCGTCACACAGGGTCACTAATGAGTGGGGAGCTTGGAGCTTTTTTCCCAAAATAAATTGTAGTCATTGAAAATCGATCTGTCATGCAACAAAAATAAGGTATTTCCCAACATTTGATCAAATGACATGGCATTTTGATCCAAAATGCCCCCAAAACATATTACAGGAGAAGAGAAAAGTACATTTCCTTCCCTGGCTTCAAGTCATCGCTTGGTGACACACTTGAACCTCAAGTGTGTAAGTATTGGATTGTGGTTCAGGTATAACCAAAACCTAAATAAAAACTAGAGCTTAGCAACTTGTTCTGATTGTCCTGAACTGTTTTTCACAAACAGTAGTTGGATTGTGGTCGATTCTTGAGAAGGTAAACTATCCAATCCCATTTTAAGTTTGGTTTTGTATCATCTTTTTAAAAGACCAGCAAAGGATCAGCTTGTAGCTAGTGTTGTGTTCTGTTAGTTCAGTAGTGGTGTCTCGTAATCAATGAAAGAACAACACACATATTATGTTCAGAGAAAGTTAAAATAATTTTGTACAAGCATTTGTACATTTTATGTACTAATAGTAAATACTCAAAGTAATAACAGGACAAAAGTAGGACATAAATAATGCAACCTAAAACGTAATGTAATGTGGCAGATTCTATACAAAAAATATAATTTATTTGTTATAAGCTACAGTCGTATATATTTTGACGAATTTCAGGGATTTCAATAGGTCAATTATGCTTTGCAATTCTGTAATGTATTGGCATATGATTCTCCACACACAGTTCACAGCTCATTAATTGACACGAACATTAAGATATTACGATTTGGTGATGAGGATGGAACACAGGAAAACAGGCAAGATAAAGGCCTGCATGCAAAATCACACTGTGAGAGTGGCTAACAAAAAGAGCTAATAACCTAATGTGACTAGCTAGCTAGCAACAACGTGTAGGCAGCAAGGATGTTCCAGATTGGCAGCATATCAGAGTACAGGGAGGGTAACTAAGATTTTGAATCTTGCCTGGAGTGACTGGAACAATGGAACTATCAGTTTGTTCCTTTCAGTTACTCGCTAGGTCTAAAGTACACACACTGCCCACTGGTCAGTTGCCGTAGTGGTCCACACTGGGTGACAGGGAACATGCGGACATGAAGACTCTACATCGATTATCCACACCTTCTCTCTCCATCTATAAAATTCTCTCTATCGCCAAAACTTTGCAGGAACGCAGCTCATGTAACGCTAATGGCTTCTGTAGAAAGAGATGGTCCATACACATCACAGCCTTCCTCTGAGCCATCAATCCTTTACACAGAAATGTTGAGAAATAGTCGAAAAAGGCCTGGTGACCCACAATGTGAATGGCAAACATCAACCGGCACGAGCGATGGTTCTCAGGTGGGACATATAGCATGTGTAGGAACAAAAAGGGTGCGTTACAAAACCCAATGGATAGAACAAGGAGGATAGGGACCATGAGAATGATGATGTTTGGAATATATTCAGTAGACACTAGCTGGGTTTCCATCTAACAGCTCATTTTAAGTTCACACAAAACCAAACTTGCTACTTGTAGTACTTTGTTCATGTCACACACACTGTGGGGTCTAGGTTTACCATCGTCCATCTCAATATAGATGCAGTCATTTCTAGTACTTGTCCACAGTCATCCAAAATGGTTAGAAGTTATTCACGAGACTACCACAACCTTAGCAAAGATTATGGTGTTGTGCAATCTTTGTTTTCTATGGACTACCAGAAGACTTCCAGTTGAGAAAATTACCTGATCAGCAACTGAGTTCGAGACCATACAGTCCATATTGATCAGCCATTTAACACCCCTGTGAAGATGTCCTGGATTACTCAACTGATATCACTTACCTGACAGCAGACCTGGGATTTTTCCATCTGAGGCGAGTCTTTTCGGAAACTCAGCACAGTAATAATCTACATATATAGTCTTCTTTCCGACGGTTTACCCAAGATCTAGCCCTGCTAAATAGACACACTCGCTAAGACAGTTAAGCAGCGATAATTCAATGATACCAGAGGTGCAAGATGGTACACAACTTATATAACTTAGGTATCCAAAATAAGTGCACATTCCACCTTAAAGGTTGAACTGTTAGCTAGGACCTAAGTCAGAAGAAACAGGAAGAATAAACGCTTAGGGGTGGCCGTCACTCAGGAGGGAGAGCGGGTTGTCTGGCACCCGGAAGGTCGCTGGTTCGATTCCCCCGGCTCCTCCTAGCTAAGTGTGGAGGTGTCCCTGAGCAAGATGCCCTAACCCTAACTGCTCCCGACCAGCTGGCTGTCTCCTTGCATGGCTGACTCCGCCATCGGTGTATGGATGAATATGTGAATATGGACGCTTTGGTTAATAAACTGTATCATCTTTGGTTAAAAAACGATATCACTACCTACAACTTCCTACCTCTACCTATAGTTTACATATTTATTATTAAGATACCTGTTAATGTGTACATTTTTACTGTACCTGCCATATATATTTTAATCTCCAACTGTTGATAGAATTGCATATCCCTGCTGCTGTATACATTTATATATGCCATACATTTATATATGCTCACTACCTTGTATATACATATATATATATTGATTCTGCTTTCAATAATTGCATACCCCTGATCACAACCTGTTAAATACTTACCTGTATATATATATATATATATATATATATATATATATATATATATATATATACGTACCTATTATTATTATGCTCATATCCCACTTTATACCTAGTAGACTGTCTTTTAGCAACTGTAAACTGTAAATGATATTACTATGCACTTTACTGCAACATTTGCACTTAAACATCCGGTAAACCTGAAAATCCATCTTCTTGAGACCTTATCCTCAAGTTCAGTGAGAACGAGTGCAGTCGCCACCACCTCAGGACTGGGATGGGGTTAGTTTGTTATATTGATACATGTAGGCCTGTTATCATGTCAATGGACTTTTAATGTGTGTGTGTGTGTGTGTGTGTGTGTGTGTGTGTGTGTGTGTGTGTGTGTGTGTGTGTGTGTGTGTGTGTGTGTGTGTGTGTGTGTGTGTACTTGAAAGCTGAGGTTGAGAACAACTCCAACACCCTGAGATGTTTTCTTTTTTTTACACACACACACACACACACACACACACACACACACACACACACACACACACACACACACACACACACACACACACACACACACACACACACACACACACACACACACACACACACACACACACACACACACACACACACACACACACACACACACACACACACACACACACACACACACCTTATATTCAGCCAACATCAATTGCGATCCTTTCTTCTGCTGTTCTAGTTCCTTCAATCCCCCGCACACAAACACACACATCCATGCCCAGTGATTAATTAATACTTACTGCCCAGTAGTTGTTTTAATTAGACTATTACCATGATCTGTCTTCCATCGTCCATCCTCCTTTCCTGAGCTCTCTCTCTCTCTCTCTCTCTCTCTCTCTCTCTCTCTCTCTCTCTCTCTCTCTCTCTCTCTCTCTCTCTCTCTCTCTCTCTCTCTTCTCTCTCTCTCTCTCTCTCTCTCTCTCTCTCTCTCACACACACACACACACACACACACACACACACACACACACACACACACACACACACACACACACACACACACACACACACACACACACACTAACACACATACATAAGATACATAAGCACCCCCCATATATTTTATTAACACCATTTGTGCTCATTTGCAGCGGGCCAGAAATATCCGGGGTTTCCTTCCACTGAGGAAGACACATGAGGTCCATGGCTCTCTAGGCTCCACTTGAGCACTGAGGAAGACACATGAGGTCCATGGCTCTCTAGGCTCCACTTGAGCAGTGAGGAAGACACATGAGGTCCATGGCTCTCTAGGCTCCACTTGAGCAGTGAGTAAACTTGCACCTGTTTGTGTTTGGTCCAGTCATGGACGTGGGGGGGGGGGGTATGAGGGGGGAGGTATGAGGGGGGGGGTATGAGGGGGGGGTATGAGGGGGGGTATGAGGGGGAGGTATGAGGGGGGGGGGGTATGAGGGGGGGGTATGAGGGGGGAGGTATGAGGGGGGGGGTATGAGGGGGGGGTATGAGGGGGGGTATGAGGGGGGAGGTATGAGGGGAGGTATGAGGGGGGGGGTATGAGGGGGGGGTATGAGGGGGGGTATGAGGGGGGGGTATGAGGGGGGTATGAGGGGGGGTATGAGGGGGGGGTATGAGGGGGGGGGGGTATGAGGGGGGGTATGAGGGGGGGTATGAGGGGGGGGTATGAGGGGGGGGGGGGTATGAGGGGGGGTATGAGGGGGGGGGTATGAGGGGGGGTATGAGGGGGGGGGGGGTATGAGGGGGGGTATGAGGGGGGGGGTATGAGGGGGGGGTATGAGGGGGGGGGTATGAGGGGGGGGGGGGTATGAGGGGGGGTATGAGGGGGGGGGTATGAGGGGGAGGTATGAGGGGGGGGGGGGTATGAGGGGGGGTATGAGGGGGGGGGTATGAGGGGGAGGTATGAGGGGGGGGGGGGTATGAGGGGGGAGGTATGAGGGGGGGGGTATGAGGGGGGGGGGTATGAGGGGGAGGTATGAGGGGGGGGGGTATGAGGGGGAGGTATGAGGGGGGGGGGGGTATGAGGGGGGAGGTATGAGGGGGGGGTATGAGGGGGAGGTATGAGGGGGGGAGGTATGAGGGGGGGAGGGGGGGGGGGGTATGAGGGGGGAGGTATGAGGGGGGGTATGAGGGGGGGGGTATGAGGGGGGAGGTATGAGGGGGGGGGGGTATGAGGGGGGAGGTATGAGGGGGGGGGTATGATGGGAGTGATGCTGCTGTATGGCAGGCGGAGGCCCTCTTAATCACTGTCTATGCCAACGTGTTAATGTTGCTGTTTTTGGTAGACTGATGTACGCTGTTATCACATGGGGGGGAGGGGGGGGGCTCAGTCTGATTGGGAACTGGGAGTTGGTCTTGGGACCCTGAAGGTCGCCGGTTCAAGTCCCCGAAACACCTGGGCACTGCCAAGGTGTCCTTGAGCAAGGCAGCAGACCCCCTACACTGCTCCCTGGGCAGCTGTATCTACAATAGCTGCCCACTGCTCCTCATACTAGGCTGGGTTACATGCAGAGGAACACGTTTCACTGTGTGTACATGAGACCAATAAAGAGGAGTCAATGCTCTAGATAAAAAAAACACATAGCAATGCTATTCATTGAGCGTAAACACAGCATCATCCACTTTCCAGATGAACATCAGCATTTACACACACACACACACACACACACATCCACTTAGATATGTACACCAATTTGACTGCACTATTTCATAATCAGCCAATGGGAACGCTGGAGTGGACCTGGCTCTCATCCAATCAGAGCAGGATGTGCTCTGGGGTTGCTACTTGTAAAGCCTCCTGGATCCAATGTGTGTGTGAGTGAGAGTTAGGGAGAGAGTGGGCAAGAAACAGAACCAAAAGTTTACCAAAAAAGTCTTGCTTTTATGTGTGTGAAAACGGTGCAAAAACATGCAGTGTGATTATTAATAATACAGATACAGATACAGATACAGATACAGATTACTTTATTAATCCCGAGGGAAATTAAGGTGCAACAGTTGACACAGGGGGAATAAAAACACACGCAAAAAATACTAATACCTAAGCTAAAAAACAATAAAAATTGTATAAACAAAATATAGTTAAATGAAATCTAAATGTATTGATAAATGAAGATAAATTTACAGTATTATTACAGTAGTACGTAGGTATATACAATACACAACAATACGTATAGTGCAAATTGGCAGAATAATATATTAATAAATAAATCAACTGAAAGTGACATGTGTAAAGTGAAAAAGTGAATTTGAAGAGTGATTTGCAGTGCGTTGACCAAAAAATAATAATATTTAAGTACGTTGGCCTCAGGTCACTGAGTCGCCACTGTCCCTCTCACGACCCGAGGTAGATGAGTTAAAAAGTCTAATTGCCACAGGAAGAAAGGACTTCCTATGGCGTTCTGTGGTGCACCTGGGTGGAATGAGTCTGAAGCAACTCACATGCCAGTTAATTCAGAATGTAATAAGTGTGAGTCATTTGTGTCAAAATAATTATGGTTTACTTCGCCCACTTTCCACAGAAATATTAAATAAGCAGTCACTACCACTACCACCACTAGCCACTGAGGGGACTGAGCAGGAGGCAGGGAGCCACTGAGGGGACTGAGCAGGAGGCAGGGAGCCACTGAGGGGACTGAGCAGGAGGCAGGGAGCCACTGAGGGGACTGAGCAGGAGGCAGGGAGCCACTGAGGGGACTGGGCAGGAGGCAGGGAGCCACTGAGGGGACTGAGCAGGAGGCAGGGAGCCACTGAGGGGACTGAGCAGGAGGCAGGGAGCACTGAGGGACTGAGGAGGCAGGGAGCCACTGAGGGGACTGAGCAGGAGGCAGGGAGCCACTGAGGGGACTGAGCAGGAGGCAGGGAGCCACTGAGGGGACTGAGCAGGAGGCAGGGAGCCACTGAGGGGACTGAGCAGGAGGCAGGGAGCCACTGAGGGGACTGAGCAGGAGGCAGGGAGCCACTGAGGGGACTGGGCAGCAGGTTGTCTACTTAGATCAAGGTGCACTAAGGGTTGACTG
>CM051001.1:1373175-1398519 GCA_027704905.1 Muraenolepis orangiensis | reverse complement strand
GGGGGGGGGGTATGAGGGGGGGGTATGAGGGGGGGGGGGGTATGAGGGGGGGGTATGAGGGGGGGGGGGGGTATGAGGGGGGGGGTATGGGGGGGGGGGGGGGGTATGAGGGGGAGGATGAGGGGGGGCGTATGAGGGGGAGGTATGAGGGGGGGGGGGTATGAGGGGGGAGGTATGAGGGGGGGGGGGGGTATGAGGGGGGAGGTATGAGGGGGAGGTATGAGGGGGGGGGAGGTATGAGGGGAGGTATGGGGGGGGGGGGGGTATGAGGGGGGAGGTATGAGGGGGAGGTATGAGGGGGGGGGGTATGAGGGGGAGGTATGAGGGGGGGGGTATGAGGGGGAGGTTATGAGGGGGGGGGAGGTATGGGGGGGAGGTATGAGGGGGAGGTATGAGGGGGGGGGGGGGTATGAGGGGGAGGTTATGAGGGGGGGGGGGTATGAGGGGGAGGTATGAGGGGAGGGGGGGGGGGAGGTATGAGGGGAGGTATGAGGGGGGGGTATGAGGGGGAGGTATGAGGGGGGGGGTATGAGGGGGAGGTATGAGGGGGGGGGGGGAGGTATGAGGGGGAGGTATGAGGGGGAGGTATGAGGGGGAGGGTATGAGGGGGGGGGGAGGTATGAGGGGGAGGTATGGGGGGGGGTATGAGGGGGAGGTATGAGGGGGGGGGGGGGTATGAGGGGGGAGGTATGAGGGGGAGGTATGAGGGGGGGGGGGGGTATGAGGGGGAGGTATGAGGGGGAGGTATGAGGGGGGGGGGGTATGAGGGGGGAGGTATGAGGGGGGGGGTATGATGGGGAGGTATGAGGGGGGGGGGAGGTATGAGGGGGAGGTATGAGGGGGGGGGGGGTATGAGGGGGGAGGTATGAGGGGGGGGGTATGATGGGAGTGATGCTGCTGTATGGCAGGCGGAGGCCCTCTTAATCACTGTCTATGCCAACGTGTTAATGTTGCTGTTTTTTGGTAGACTGATGTACGCTGTTATCACATGGGGGGGAGGGGGGGGGCTCAGTCTGATTGGGAACTGGGAGTTGGTCTTGGGACCTGAAGGTCGCCGGTTCAAGTCCCCGAAACACCTGGGCACTGCCAAGGTGTCCTTGAGCAAGGCAGCAGGACCCCCTACACTGCTCCCTGGGCAGCTGTATCTACAATAGCTGCCCACTGCTCCTCATACTAGGCTGGGTTACATGCAGAGGAACACGTTTCACTGTGTGTACATGAGACCAGTAAAGAGGAGTCAATGCTCTAGATTAAAAAAACACATAGCAATGCTATTCATTGAGCGTAAAACACAGCATCATCCACTTTCCAGATGAACATCAGCATTTACACACACACACACACACACACACACATCCACTTAGATATGTACACCAATTTGACTGCACTATTTCATAATCAGCCAATGGAACGCTGGAGTGGACCTGGCTCTCATCCAATCAGAGCAGGATGTGCTCTGGGGTTGCTACTTGTAAAGCCTCCTGGATCCAATGTGTGTGTGAGTGAGAGTTAGGGAGAGAGTGGGCAAGAAACAGAACCAAAAGTTTACCAAAAAAGTCTTGCTTTTATGTGTGTGAAAACGGTGCAAAAACATGCAGTGTGATTATTAATAATACAGATACAGATACAGATACAGATACAGATTACTTTATTAATCCCGAGGGAAATTAAGGTGCAACAGTTGACACAGGGGGAATAAAAACACACGCAAAAAATACTAATACCTAAGCTAAAAAACAATAAAAATTGTATAAACAAAATATAGTTAAATGAAATCTAAATGTATTGATAAATGAAGATAAATTTACAGTATTATTACAGTAGTACGTAGGTATATACAATACACAACAATACGTATAGTGCAAATTGGCAGAATAATATATTAATAAATAAATCAACTGAAAGTGACATGTGTAAAGTGAAAAAGTGAATTTGAAGAGTGATTTGCAGTGCGTTGACCAAAAAATAATAATATTTAAGTACGTTGGCCTCAGGTCACTGAGTCGCCACTGTCCCTCTCACGACCGAGGTAGATGAGTTAAAAAGTCAAATTGCCACAGGAAGAAAGGACTTCCTATGGCGTTCTGTGGTGCACCTGGGTGGAATGAGTCTGAAGCAACTCACATGCCAGTTAATTCAGAATGTAATAAGTGTGAGTCATTTGTGTCAAAATAATTATGGTTTACTTCGCCCACTTTCCACAGAAATATTAAATAAGCAGTCACTACCACTACCACCACTAGCCACTGAGGGGACTGAGCAGGAGGCAGGGAGCCACTGAGGGGACTGAGCAGGAGGCAGGGAGCCACTGAGGGGACTGAGCAGGAGGCAGGGAGCCACTGAGGGGACTGAGCAGGAGGCAGGGAGCCACTGAGGGGACTGGGCAGGAGGCAGGGAGCCACTGAGGGGACTGAGCAGGAGGCAGGGAGCCACTGAGGGGACTGAGCAGGAGGCAGGGAGCCACTGAGGGGACTGAGCAGGAGGCAGGGAGCCACTGAGGGGACTGAGCAGGAGGCAGGGAGCCACTGAGGGGACTGAGCAGGAGGCAGGGAGCCACTGAGGGGACTGAGCAGGAGGCAGGGAGCCACTGAGGGGACTGGGCAGCAGGTTGTCTACTTAGATCAAGGTGCACTAAGGGTTGACTGTTCATTGAACCTTAGAGAGGACATCCTGAACAGAATTAAGGAACTTTTCCCAGGCTAAACTTGTGACAGAGTGTCATAGGTGTGAAGCCAACCGCCACTTAAAACATTAGTGTTTTAATACAACAACAACTCTTGTCATTTCCAACATTGTAAAAAAGTGATAGCATTTGAGATAGGATTTTAACGTCAACATATCTTGTGTCACACACTGGAAACCCCCCAAGCGCCCTGATTGGAAGGTCGAAGAGCCGGGTCCAATCCAGCATTCCCATTGGCTGATTATGATTATGTGTGTGAATGTACATCTGGAAAGTATGCTGTTTCGGTCAATGAATGCTCATTGCAATGTGATAACAACAGCGTACATATCAGTCTACACAAATACCTAAATAGACGTTAACATATACAGTGTTTAAGAAGCTATCCACCCGCCATACTGCTAACCAGTGATGGGGACAAGACCATCTAAATCGAGTCTGAGTCAAGACCAAGACCTTAAAGGGTCGATTCTGAGTCAAGACCAAGACCTCAAAGGGTCGAGTCTGAGTCAAAACCAAGACCTCAAAGGGTCGAGTCTGAGTCAAGACCAAGACCTCGAAGGGTAGATTCTGAGTCAAGACCAAGACCTTACAGGGTCGAGTCTGAGTCGAGACTAAGACCTTAAAGGGTTGAGTCTGAGTCAAGACCAAGACTTTGGGATTTGGGGGGCGGTCGAGGGTCCAGACCGAGTCAAGACCGAGTCTTTGGACCTTAAAATGGACCTCAAGTCCATTTTTGAAGACCACGGATTTAATTTGACTTATTTACCTGAAAAATACCTGGAGTTTGAGAGGAGCTCAGCTGGGCTAAACGTGAACATTTGATGTAGTAATTTGATAATGTAGGTTGTAAAAGTATTTGAGATAGATACTGAGGTCCTTAGACAGCTCACATCACAGTGGACTTGAGTGCTACAAGTGAGTGTGTGTGTGTGTGTGTGTGTGTGTGTGTGTGTGTGTGTGTGTGGTGTGTGTGTGTGTGTGTGTGTGTCAGTGTGTGTGTATGTGTGTGTGTGTGTGCGTGCATGTGCATGCGTTGTGCGCATGTGAATACATAGACCACGCTGACATTTAAAACTATTGCAGGGTGTCGGCAAAGTTAAGTTAACAAGAAGCACCCCACACTTCTTCCTCAGTGTGTGTGTGTGTGTGTGTGTGTGTGTGTGTGTGTGTGTGTGTGTGTGTGTGTGTGTGTGTGTGTGTGTGTGTGGTGTGTGTGTGTGTGTGTGTGTGTGTGTGTGTGTGTGTGTGTGTGTGTGTGTGTGTGTGTGTTCTAAGCGACCTCTGCATGGGACTTTTTCCAGTGACCACAGCAAAATTATATGGAGCCGAGACCATCTGCAAGACATCCATCAACGAGAGGCTGGCCTATGCACCTCTCTTACCTGGCAGGGGGGACAGAATGGAAGAGAGAGAGAGAGAGAGAGAGAGAGAGAGAGAGAGAGAGAGAGAGAGAGAGAGAGAGAGGAGAGAGAGAGAGAGAGACGACAGCCCACTTTCGTTTCGGGTTAACATGGGAATTTCCAAATGAAAGGAAATTATTTTTTGCTGTACGGTCATTTTTATAGACTCCACTTCTTCAGCGAGACTTCGTTAGACACAACAACAACAGACCAGATCAAGTGAAAGGTAAAGACGAAAGTTGTATTCTCTGTAGGGATCCTTTCTGAAATGTTGTCAGACACTTTTAGTAACAATCTCAGCCAGTGGCAAAAAACAAGCACTTTCAGTGCTTGTTATAGTCTCCAGACTGTAATGGTTATGATTAAATGGTTAAATATATCCATTTTCACAAATATACATATACATATTTCTCACTGATGACACGCACAGGAACACGCATACACACTCAACACAGACACAAGCGTCGTGGTGACAGTTAGGCGAGAGGGTGGATGGGAGGAGGAGGTCTGAGACATAACAGTGACAGGTGTCATGGCTTAAACAAGAGAGAGAGAGAGAGAGAGAGAGAGAGGGCGAGAGAGAGACAAAGAGAGAGAGAGAGAGAGAGGGCAAACAACGAGCCCACTAGGTAAGAGGAGGAGGTGGGTGGGTTATAAGTGAGGAGAGGTATGGTCCGCTGTGCTAAATCTGGGAGAACTTTTGAAAGGAGCAGGAGAAAAATGAAGCAAAAGAAAAGAAGGAGAGGAGAGAAGAGTGGAGGCGGAGGAGGAGGAGGAGGAGGAGGAGGAGGAGGAGGAGGAGGAGCTGACAGGTGGGTATGGTGTTTGGGGAGTTACAGCTGATACACATGCCACCTCACATCTCCATCTCAACACTGTGTGTGTGTGTGGTGAGTGTTTGTCTGGTGTGTGTGTGTGTGTGTGTGTGTGTGTGTGTCTGTGTGTTTGTGGTGTGTGTGCATGAGTGCATTTCTGTCATTTCCCATCTCAGTCCCACAGAAAGTGTGGTGCGGTGACACACACTCAGGATACGTGTGTGTGTGTGTGTGTGTGTGTGTGTGTGTGTGTGTGCGTGTGTGTGTGTGTGTGTGTTTGCGTGTGTGTGTGTGAGTGTGTGTGTTTGGGTCACAGATTTTCCTGTGGGGACCAAGTGTGTATGACTTCATCCTCCCCCCCCCCCCCCAGACCCCAACGGTCCAACTGAACAATGGCGGTCCTTCCGAGTGGGAATGAAGATCCCTTTTAAACACATCACTTCCTAGTACATAGACAGATTGTATTTGACTCCTCAGCTGGGATGGAATGGTGGAATCTTTTGATTTGAGGAGAATAAGGGAGAGAGAGAGAGAGAGAGAGAGAGAGAGAGAGAGAGGAGAGAGAGAGAGAGAGAGAGAGAGAGAGGGAGAGGGAGATAGAGAGAGAGAGAGAGAGAGGGAGAGAGGGAGAGGGAGAGAGAGAGAGAGAGAGAGAGAGGAGAGAGAGAGAGAGAGAGAGAGAGAGAGAGAGAGAGAGGGAGAGAGGGAGAGAGATGTTCTCGACAGCATCTCCAGAGGGGTTTAACCACAGGCGTTTCTTATCCACTGCTCAATAAAGCATTTGCTTGCTTTTCTTCATCCCGCAAGGAACAAATGTCGATGGGGACTAATCTAACATTGTGTTGAAACGTTGAACTAGTCTCTCCTGATTTCATATTAACTGCTGCCATCGAAGACGGTGTTTTCACTCCGTTTATCTGTCTGTTTGTCTGTCTGCAATATAACTCAAATGGTTATGTACAGAATTGGACAAAACGTGGTGGTTCGATTATTTATTCATTTTTTTGGCACTGAAGTGGCCCCCGGGGGCCTGGAGGTACGCAGTCTGCTGTGTTTTTCCGTTGTTTTCCTATGAATGAGAATGGGGCGTCTTCAGGGAGGGGAGGGGCCACGCACCCAAAGGCTCAGCCTGGCAGCTCAGTCCCCAGAGACACAAGGTCTGAAGCAGTGGCGGATGTTGGAGCGCCCACCTAGAATGCACATCAATAAACCACGTACAAATTATACAAATACAACAATTATAACTGCAATTTGAGTTTTATCATTTCAATAAACTACATTTCAGCTTGCCTTATTACTATATATATATTTATATATATTATATATATATATAGAAATAAAAACCTTTTTGGAATGTTGCTCTCCTCTCTGGTCTCTCTCTAGAGACCATATGAAAATATATATAAAAATATGAGCAGGAGGTACAGCTTCAGGGGAGAGGAGATGAAGC
Source organism: Muraenolepis orangiensis (assembly GCA_027704905.1). Classification (NCBI taxonomy): domain Eukaryota; kingdom Metazoa; phylum Chordata; class Actinopteri; order Gadiformes; family Muraenolepididae; genus Muraenolepis; species Muraenolepis orangiensis. The sequence continues at coordinate 1,392,168 of CM051001.1, read as the reverse complement.
AGTTGTGTTGCTACCCCATAACGGCACACCTTCCCCATGCCCACACACCTCAGGTTGGAAGGGGTCCGGCAGTTGCAAAAAAATAGCTTCTTGCAGGCCGAACAGGTTCAACACTGCACAGCTGTAAGGTTGTGAGGTATCGAGGCAGCGGGGAGCTCGGGGAGACACCGTGACATCACTGCTCCACCTGCTTCATGACTAAAGATGAGGACACATTCTTTGGATTGAGATCCAATCAAATCTAATGCTAATTGCCTGCAACTCTTGGAAATACAGTCATATATACAGGAAGTGAGATCAATTATATTGTGCATTGTCTTGATCGCCCAATTAGGACGGCCCAGGAGGCCTCTCCCTTCTGTAGGAGCCAGAAGTTCCCCCGGAGGATACACCCATTCTCTTAATATATTCTCAACAAACCCTAACCCGCATGCAACAACAACACCACCACCCCCCACCCCCCCCTCGCCACCGATCTCAGAGGAAAGCCATCTGGACCTGGGATGGGGTCCGCCTTAGACCAGCATCTGGACATGGGATGGGGTCCGGCTTAGACCAGCATCTGGACCTGGGATGGGGTCCGCCTTAGACCAGCATCTGGACCTGGGATGGGGTCCGCCTTAGACCAGCATCTGGACCTGGGATGGGGTCCGGCTTAGACCAGCATCTGGACCTGGGATGGGGTCCGCCTTAGACCAGCATCTGGACCTGGGATGGGGTCCGCCTTAGACCAGCATCTGGACCTGGGATGGGGTCCGCCTTAGACCAGCATCTGGACCTGGGATGGGGTCCGCCTTAGACCAGCATGTGGACTGGGAACCCAAGTGCGTTCTCTGGGTCTATGATGATGCAACCTCACCACAGCGCTGTGCGACCCCTCTGCCCCACGCTCCTCCTTGCACAGGAGACTGGGCAGCAGAAACCATTGGATTGGTCCATCATTGCTATCCGTATATCTATCTATCTATATATCTCTAGATCTATAGATCTACATGTGAGAGGAAGGAAGGGTCAGTGCGAGGAGGGCTCCTAGAAGGTTTCTGACCGCGTCGGGGAGTAAGCGATACGTCTCAGTGAGGAACGGCCAGTTTGAACCCCTGTCACCTTTTAGGGACCAATTAGTGTCACATGACTTCTGAAACCTAAGGTGTCCCTGTGCTCGACACACACACACACACACACACTCACACACACACACACACACACACGCACACACACACGCACACACACACACACACACACACACACACGCACATGCACACACACATGCACACACACACACACACACACACACACATACGCACACACACACACACACGCACACGCACACGCACACGCACACACACACACACACACGCGCACACGCACACGCACACACACACACACACACACACACGCACACACACACACACACACACACACACACACACACACACACACGCACATGCACATGCACACACACACACACACACACACACGCACACGCACACACACACACACATGCACACGTACACACACACACGCGCACACGCACACACACACACACACACACACACACACACACACACACACACACAGGAAGAGACACATGTACACCTTGGTCCCTGGTCCCATCTGTTGCATGGCCCTCGTCAACCAAATGTCCCCCGGTGACATCACAGGCCTGTCAACCTTTCCCCCGGACTCAGCTGACTTTGTCCTGGCTTCTCCTCTCTCCTGTTGTTTGTTTATTTCCTCAGCCATCAGGCTGTCGTTCCCAATGTACCTTTCCTTTTTACTTGTCCACCTCTCAACCTGAGGTACAACACTTTCGCAACTTTCTCTTGACCGTTCTCTCCATGCCATCATCAAGGATTTGTCTCATACCGCCATAAAATGCAAGAATATTTGTCGTCCCTGGGTCTGTGTGATAATCCCGTGGCTCCAAGTGATCCAGTTGAATGTCAGTTTGAGTTCTCCCCCCGCTAAGCTCCGTGTCTGTGACCAGCACCATAGGAGCTGCCCTGCAGTCCGCACGGGCCGCAACCTACCCATCCACACTCAGCTGAGTGAGCGCTAAGCTGGGAGGAGCCTATTCTCCCAACGCTCTCTATGGTGCCACAGTAGAAGTTCACTAGCCACCTCTGGCCTATACCGCTTTTTCTGGGGCACCGCAGAGCATAGAGGCTGGTGTGCCTACTTCAGCATGACCTCCGTGTTGCGGGTCCAGGCCATTGTGGGTCATTGTGGGTCATCAGAAATCTGTAGTCTGTACAGACAGTCCAGGCTGATGGTGGAGTGGGTGCAATTTTAGATCAGTATGATCTATATTCTAGCAAGTGTATATCCTTAATGTTGATAACACGCTCTTATCACAGCTACTTAAGCAGGTGACCTGGCAGTACCAAATTGTGTTATTCATCTTGTTAAAATGAATGCTTGTGAACTGCTCTATTTGTATGTTTGCGTACCTCAGCGTTATGCTATTGTCTGCTTCAACTAATGTACTCCTTGTAAGTCGCTATGGATAAAAGCAGTAGTTTTAAAATAAGAGCTGATTTATTTCTGATAAGACAAAGAAGAGATGGTTGTAAGCAGCACTACTTTCCTCTGGTATAGCTCACTAGTTACAAAAACCTTCTTTATACTGCCTCAACCCCATCCACAACTCCACCCACCACCACACCCAACCAAGAGCACCTTCCTTCCTCCCCTGTTTGAACAACCACCACGTGTGACGTGAATGGCTTCACAGATTTGGTCCAGCATGTCAGGATGTCCGGGGCTATCCACGGCATATGGCATCCCCAAGCATCGTGACAGACTGGGGAAATATGAGCCAGATGCCATGTGGATATTGTGAATCTTACTTTCTATTTATGAATCACATTTAATCTTATGCCAATCTCAAATTTATTTACGAATATTTAAACAACAGTAACGTCACCCACAAACAATTGTTAGGTCAAATCTACACAATTTGTCAAGTTATAAAGTACCCTGGCTCTAGGTTAAATTAATTTCAACTCGATGCGTCATGCTTCTGAATATCTCCCATGGATATAGCATTGAAATAACTGCTTAGAAGTGTATCCTGCTAGCTCTAGGAAAAGACAGGTCAAAAAATGTGGGCTTACATTTCTGCTCTATAGCGATGTTTCTTGTTTACCAACAATGACGTCATTTCCACGCATGCGCAGATTTACGGTTGGCAAAAGATTGCGTGTTAATTGTTCTATTACATAGAAAGTACGGCTTGCTCTACTGCTTCACACAATTTCCTAGTCTCTGAATACGTAAAAACTCTCAATAAAGTCGCTAGTTCTAGATATTATTCTAAACTAACGTATGATAAAGGTCACCCGTATGCATTGAAAGGATGGCAAAATAACCCCGCTCTTTGGCCAGATATGAGCTTTGGTGTTCTGTACACCTGATCGACACGCCAGGGAGAGACATGAAGGAGTCTCTCAAGGCTTTACAATCACTGGAAGCTGATCAGTTTTATATCAGTTTTTTTTCATGTTAAACCGCTATTAAACCGCTATTTTATAATAAATGCATTTTATTAGGAGTTTTCGAACGGCTTTAATTCAAATAACTGAGATAATTCGTACCAAAACATTGAATATCGAAAACTGTCATCAAAAGTTTATAAACTGAACATAATCGTCATCCATCTGTCACTTTATTGTTATTTTTATTGTGTTCAGTATCTTTATAGTAGTCCTATTTAGAAAAATCTTACTGCGGGAGGGAATGGGGAGAAAGCATTCCATTGAGTGTATAGTATATGTACAGTCGTGAGTGACCCAAAGGCCCCCAGTTATTTCAATGAATTGCATTTATCCAGGCCACGGCTTTGGTTGTCGTTCTGGAATCCTCAGGAAACGTTTACTAGAACCCTTTTGAAACCGATTTGTGCAACCAATAACGTCACAACTTGCCGGCATTATGCCTCAAACAATGCTTACGTTTCCTTACACTGGCATTTGTCATTTGTGTGTAAAGTTCAGGTCACGTCTCTTTTTGCCAACCACAACACATAAAAACGCATGTGACTTTAGCTGTGATGTCATGTGAAACATTGCTATTGGTATTAAACGTCTGTGTAACTACAAATTCCACGCACACTACAAATAGAACATGTAGAGAGAACCATGTAAAACAGTGGCTCCCCTGAGCTCTGTCTGAGGCTTGAGATAATGTCTACAAGTGTCTACAATCTTTATTGCAAGCTATTTTTTGCAACCTATTCCATACGCCTAGCATTCCACAGGGGATTGACAGAGGTAGATGGAGGTTGTTAGGTTAACGCAGGGTTTCCAGATACAGAGGGATGTGTGGATTTGTTTCGTCCAACAACACGATGCAAATGAATGGTTGGCTTTGCTCTCTATTCCATATCAGATTCCAAACATATTTTAGAAAACTTCAAATTGACAATAAAAGCAGAGCACAACACTGACAGCTCTTCACACATGCACAGAGATTAACTCCTTCCACTGTTATGCAGAGATAGGAGAGGTGAAAAAGACCGCATAGAGATCCCTGATCTGGGTCCACCAACGAGGATAACCAACATGTCACTTCATCTCTCCATCCTATGAACATCAGAGAGGGGAAACATATCATCACTGCCAAGAGGGGAGGAGGGAGCATGGAGGATACAACCTCCAGTAGGACCACATGCTGATTCCATCATCCACTGTCTCCTTTCTCCCCTCTCACTTCATCCCACCATTACCCAAATATTCTCTTTTACTCTCTCTGTCTCTCTCTCTCTCTCTGTCTCTCTCTCTCTCTCTCTCTCTCTCTCTCTCTCTCTCTCTCTCTCTCTCTCTCTCTCTCTCTCTCTCTCTCTCTCTCTCTCTCTCTCTCTCTCTCTCTCTCTCTCTCTCTCTCTCTCTTTTATATGTCACCCTGCCTGTCCCTTCTCCTCCCAGCAGGGTGGCTGAACCACGGTGCGAGGCAAACATAATTATAGCAGAGGAGAGGAGGAGAGAAGAGGGAAGATGGGGGGGGGGGAGCCACAGAGAGATGGACATGAAGTGCATAGCCACAAGGAGGAGAGAAGCAGTCATTCATTAAACATATCTTGATTGTTCCAGGTACTTTATAATGAGGCATTGTCAGGCTATCGCCTCTTACTCATGTCTATAGCGGATATAGTGGAATACTTCCATTTGTTTTCCACCATCTAAAAGGTTTAAAAACACATTCTGCTCATCAATATTGAATTTGAAGTCATTCATTGAGAAGATTCTTTCAACCAATGAGACGGGGCAGTTAGCCAATGACAATATCAAATTTTGATTCCGAGAAAAGTACAATGAATGATGCAACGCAACGTAACCACAGACAAACAGTGAAGAAGGCGACGACAGCGATGCTGTAAACCAAAGCAGCCACTCGAGCAGACGACACCGCCGCGAGATTGAGCTAGCCAGCTAGCAGTGGCGGCGGCGGTAGTGATACAGCAGCCTGTCTCCCCAGCAGAGCAGGGCTAGCAGCAGCACAACTCTGGGAATCAACCCAGGGAGCTAGAGCTACCTCTGGCAATATTAGCGCTGGTGGATATGAGGAGGCCTCAGCTGAACCTTCCTGGAACAAACGCTTCGGAAAGTCATGATGTTACAGAAAACCACTTGTGTCTTCGTTGGGTCCGTCAGCGAAGCAGCGAAAAAGAGACTTATGCACCAATGTGTGTGTGAGTGACAGTTTCATCTGCAAAGGAAGTATAGAAAGACAATAAAATAAAAAGCTTGGCCTACATGAGTTATAAGACCTGCTTTTACATTCATTCTGTGCTCTGTTAGCTAACGTTACTAAGTGCTATGCTGTCAGCAATAACAGCTAGGGATGATCAAAAATAATGATGCCAGCTTGTTGGCCCTTTTAGTGAAATTCCTGGGCAAAGACAAAATGCCACTGAGATGGCACAGCCCTGGTGATGCTGTACGTTGGCAGATTATGTGAGACAGAATGCACTCCGGAAGCTTCTCCGGAGGACAAACTCTATTTTTACATATCAGCCGAGGGCACAGCATTAGTCACAAGTGCAAATTTATCTGCTGACGGACTGCAGCATCCTCCAAGAACACTTCATGGATCTCCCAGTGACTGGAGTGGGCGGAGCCTGTCTGATCTGAACACAAGCTCGATGCTCTGTAGTCACGGAGTCACCTGAGGAAACTCAGGTGACTCCGTGAGGATCCACCCCCCCATTAGCATCTGGTAGCGAGTTGAATCAGGTGTTGGGGAGAACCACTGGAAACTTCTGCTAAGCCCGAGCACATGATGATGATGATGATGATGATGATGATGATGATGATGATGATGATGATGATGATAGTGATGATGAAGATGATGATGCTGATGAGGATGATGATGATGTTGGTTGTCTGGGAGCGGCTGGAGGGGGACTCTTTCCAGACAGATTTTGAGAGAATGGGGAGAAAGCATTCCATTGTATTCAGAATTCAGATTCAGATTCAGAAAACTTTATTAATCCCGAGGGAAATTAAGGAAATTATGAAAATTATGAAATTATTATAAGGAAAGTATGAGTTGCACATGGAAAATAAAAACATCTTGAATCTTGAATCTTGTCTCTTGAACTTATCCACTGGAACGTCTCCCAACAGACAATTGACAGAGTTCAATGCTTTAAACAAAGTACTAAATCCAAACATATATTTGAGTTTCAAAATTAGGAAATCAGTCCACTGGTTCTAGGACATCAAACAAAGCTGTAATCTGATTGGAAGTGTTTCGAGAGGTCAGCATCAACCGAGGGTCAAAGTTGTAATTGTTTTGGACTTTGAGCCCCGGCGCTGAGGTGGAGAATCCAATATCCGCTATACCCAGGGTGGCGCCAAAGCTTTCAAATTCAAGAGCCACGACGCGAGGGGTATGTGGCAGGGGCTACAGACGATAACGAACTTCAGAGGGAGAACCAGTTGTGTAGAGAACTCCTCTACCTCCCTCCCAGGAGAGCTAAATAGTTTTTTTGCTCGGTTCGATGTAAACGGCAGCCTGCCGAAGCCAGCGCCCTGCCTGAGGAGACCAGCCTGCTGAACATCTCGGAGGTGGATGTGCGCCGCACCTTCAAGTGGTTGAACATCCGTAAGGTGGCAGGCCCCGACGACATCGACTTGTAGCCCTCACCTCGATTGTCAGCAACTGCTTCGAGAGGTTGGTCAAGGACTTTATGTGCACCGTGTTCCCTGCCACGCTGGACCCATGGCAATTTGTATATCGTCAAAACAGATCCACGGATGATGCAATTGCCATGGCCCTCCACACAGCTCTTTCCCACCTGGAGGGAAAGAACTGTTATGTGCGAATGCTGTTTGTGGACTACAGCTCAGTGTTCAACACGATAGGTCCTGCCAAGCTTGACACCAAGCTTAGAGGTCTAGGCGTGCCCCCATCCACGTGCAGCTGGATACTGGACCTCCTGTCGGACCGCCGCCAGGTGGTGAGGATGGGCAGCACCACCTCAGAGCCACTGACCCTCAACACGGGAGCCCCCAAGGGATGGGTGCTGAGCCCTCTCCTCTATCAAGTTTGCTGACGACACAACAGTGATGGGCCTGATTGCCGGCGACGACGAGACAGCCTACAGGGAGGAGGTGGAGCAGTGGTGCCAGGAGAACACCCTCGCCCTCAACGTCAAGAAGACCAAGGAGCTGATCGTGGACTTCAGGAAGCAGAGAGGAGAGCACAGCCCTATCTCCATCAACGGTATTGCAATAGAGAGGGTCAGCAGCTTCAAGTTCCTCAGCGTGCACATCTCCGAGGACCTCACATGGTCCACGCACACCACACATGTGGTGAAAAGGTCCCAACAACGCCTGTATTTCCTCAGGCATCTGAGGAAATTCAGCATGGGCCCCGCATCCTGAGAACATTCTATAACAGCACCATCGAGAGTGTTCTTACAGGGTGTATCACCGCCTGGTACGGGAACTGCACCGCACTCGAGCGCAGAGCGCTTCAAAGGGTGGTGCGGACGGCCCAGTATATGGTTGGAGGTGAGCTCCCCTCCCTCCTGGATATATACAACCAGCGGTGCGTGGCCAAGGCCAAACGCATCATAAAAGACAATGCCCACCCCAGCCACGAACTGTATTCACTTATACCGTCAGGCAGGCGATGCCGTACAAATAGACTCCGCTGAACAAGAGCGTATAGCATATGACAATGTATATTTTATTACATTGATTTATATATACATATTGCTCTTCTGTGCCGATATATTGCATTTTATAAATTGCATTTTTTATTTTTTTACTTTATTCTATTCTATTTTTATTCGATTTTTTATCTATTTTTATCTTATTTTAATAACTGCTGTCTGTCGTCGGGTATTGCACATAATATTTTCACACCACTGCTTTATACTTGTGTAAACTGTGAAGTGACAATAACCTTGACTTGACTTGACTTGAAAGCTAGGTGGGGCTTTGACGCTTCAGGAAACTGCTGGAAACGCAGACGCCGGGAGCGGATCACATGTTCACGGCCTTGTCAACCCAGTGGTGAAATAAAAACCACTGGGGGGAATGTTGTTGAAAGGTGGAGGGGGGGGGACTCTGAGGTGGAGGACTCTGAGGTGGAGGACTCTAAGGGGGGGGGACTCTGAGGGGGAGGACTCTGAGGTGGAGGACTCTGAGGGGGAGGACTCTAAGGGGGGGGGACTCTGAGGGGGAGGACTCTGAGGTGGAGGACTCTGAGGGGGAGGACTCTGAGGGGGAGGACTCTGAGGTGGAAGACTCTGATGTGGAGGACTCTGAGGGGGAGGACTCTGAGGTGGAGGACTCTGAGGGGGAGGACTCTGAGGTGGAGGACTCTGAGGGGGAGGACTCTGAGGGGGAGGACTCTGAGGTGGAGGACACTGAGGCGGAGGACTCTGAGGTGGAGGACTCTGAGGGGGAGGACACTGAGGCGGAGGACTCTGAGGTGGAGGACTCTGAGGGGGAGGACCCTGAGGCGGAGGACTCTGAGGGGGAGGACACTGAGGCGGAGGACTCTGAGGTGGAGGACTCTTAGGTGGAGGACTCTGAGGTGGAGGACTCTGAGGGGGAGGACACTGAGGCGGAGGACTCTGAGGGGGAGGACACTGAGGGGGAGGACACTGAGGCGGAGGACTCTGAGGGGGAGGACACTGAGGGGGAGGACTCTTAGGGGTCACTGAACTAGTGAGGAAGCTGCCAGTGTGGAGGAACGTCAGCAAGAGATGTTTCTATAGAAGCGATACAGCCTCAGCGTGGACGTCCCGGATGGAGCACTTTGACAGGGGGTAAACAGGGGGGGGTGGGGGGTGGGGGGGGACAGGACTGTGTGACACAATATTACCAGGCAGACGCTTAGGCCGGCATGCAGACACTTCAAACATTGTGGCTCTTGGGACTGAGCTGCACGGTTGACACTTGGGGGGCATGGCCCCTCCCCTCCCTGAAGGCGACACATGGGTTCATGGCCCCTCCCCTCCCTGAAGGCGACACATGGGTTCATGGCCCCTCCCCTCCCTGAAGGCGACACATGGGGGCATGGCCCCTCCCCTGCCTGAAGGCGACACATGGGTTCATGGCCCCTCCCCTGCCTGAAGGCGACACATGGGGGCATGGCCCCTCCCCTCCCTGAAGGCGACACATGGGGGCATGGCCCCTCCCCTCCCTGAAGGTGACACATGGGGGCATGGCCCCTTCCCTCCCTGAAGGTGACACATGGGGGCATGGCCCCTTCCCTCCCTGAAGGTGACACATGGGGGCATGGCCCCTTCCCTCCCTGAAGGCGACACATGGGGGCATGGCCCCTCCCCTCCCTGAAGGTGACACATGGGTTCATGGCCCCTCCCCTCCCTGAAGGTGACACATGGGGGCATGGCCCCTTCCCTCCCTGAAGGCGACACATGGGGGCATGGCCCCTTCCCTCCCTGAAGGTGACACATGGGGGCATGGCCCCTTCCCTCCCTGAAGGCGACACATGGGTGTCCCACCCATCTTGTTTCTTACTAACCTAGAGGGCCCTCAGTAAAGCGCATACGTCCACCACACTAAAAAGTCCCCTGGATCCGGATTTACATCTGGATCTGCGCCAAAACCGGTTTCCATGACCCAAAGGTAATCTAACCACCACGTGGTGCAATTCTGGACATAACTTTATTTTGGCTAACAGACAAACAGACAGACAGATAGATAGACAGATAGACAAACGGGGAGAAAATATTACCTCTGTTTCGTTGTCGATGGCCGAAGTAACAATGAATTCAGAAGAGACTAGTTGAACATTTCAACACAATATTAGATTAGACCCCATCGAGATATGTTCCTTGTGGGATGAAGAACCAGCTAATTTGTCCGGGAGATGAGATTCCCTCCTGATGGAGTCTAGACACTGGCGGTGGTGCCAGTGAAGTGGCGACACAAGTCCCTGGTGAAGTCTGGTCTCCTCCAGTTCCTCCTGAAGTTCCTCCATGAGGGATGGAGCTCGGGACTTAGATGAGAAGAACTTGGAGGATGGAGGAGGAACTTCAGCTTGTAGCTATACTGTAAAGCACAACAGGTTGCTGATCTTGACAATACATTCAAAAGATGTTGATGATTAAAATGCTTGGTCAGGTTCCCACATGGCATTTGTTGGTTAAACCCCTATGGAGATGCTGTCGATGTTTAATTCTGAGAACATCTCTCTCGCCCTTCTGCTCGTCAAATCAAAAGATTCCACCATTCCATCCCAGCTGAGGAGTCAAATACAATATGTACTAGGAAGTGATGTGTTTAAAATGGATCTTCATTCCCACTCGGAAGGACCGCCATTGTTCAGTTGGACTGTTTGGAGTCTGGGGGGGGGGGGAGCAATACACACACAGACTCACACACTTAGTGTGTGCCTCGTTCTGTGGGACTGAAATGGGAAATGACAGACATGCATGCACGCAAACACAAACACTCACACACCACACACACACACACACACACACACACACACACACACACACACACACACACACACACACACACACACACACACACACACACACACACTCACCACACACACACAGTGTTGAGATGGAGATGGGAGGTGGCATGTGTATCGGCTGTGGCTCCCCAAACACCATACCCACCTGTCAGCTCCTCCTTCCTCCTCCTCCTCCTTATCCTCCTCCTCCTCATCATCTTCCACTCTTCTCTCCTCTCTCTCCCTTGTTTTACCACAGGACCATATCTCTCCTCACTTCTCACCTCCTACCTCCTCTTCCATAGTTTGTATTTTGTTTGCCCCCTCTCTCTCTCTCTCTCTCTCTCTCTCTCTCTCTCTCTCTCTCTCTCTCTCTCTCTCTCTCTCTCTCTCTCTCTCTCTCTCTCTCTCTCTCTCCTTACATCTCTTCCTTTGTATTTTGTGTAAACCATGACAGCTGTCACTGGTCTGTCTCAGACTCCTCCTTCCAACCGTCCTCTCGCCTTACTGTCACCATGGCACTGGTCTATGTGTGTGTGTGTGTATGCCTGTGCGTGTGTGTGTGCGCGCTCATGTGTGTGTGAGTGTGTGTATGTGTGTCTAGTTGTGTCAGCACTACTGTCAGCATTGGATCAGTGTATATCAGTGAGACATAAGTACATTCGTGAAAATGGATATATTTCTATACATAATAAGCATGTTGAAGAACCATAACGCTCTTGAGAGAACAGAGAATGAGATAAAGAATGATTTTAATTAACTGAATACAATTTTCTATTTTTATGGTGGAATGGTGCTCTCTCTCTCTCTCTCTCTCTCTCTCTCTCTCTCTCTCTCTCTCTCTCTCTCTGAGTTATGTATCCGGATACGTTCTTGGGGAAGGCGCACACTATGCAATGTAGTCTAAGGTGAGGGAGCTAGAGAGACTATTCTGTAGTCTCAGGTGAGGGAGCTAGAGAGACTAATCTGTAGTCTCAGGTGAGGGAGCTAGAGAGACTATTATGTAGTCTCAGCTGAGGGAGCTAGAGAGACTATTATGCAATCAGGTAAGAAGTTGAGAGATGGTTCTGTAGTCAGGTGAAAAGCTGGAGATACTATTCTGTCGTCCATTGAGGAGCTAGAAAGACTATTCTGTAGTCAGGTGAGGAGCTAGAAAGACTATTCTGTAGTCAGGTGAGGAGCTAGAAAGACTATTCTGTAGTCAGGTGAGGAGCTAGAAAGACTATTCTGTAGTCAGGTGAGGAGCTAGAAAGACTATTCTGTAGTCAGGTGAGGGAGCTAGAGAGAAAAAATAGAGCCAGCAAGCTATTAGTCGCAAAATGTCAGCATTGTAACTCTTAGTACACCTCACTGTACGTCCTCTGAAAGTGCTTGTTTTTGCCACTGGCTCAGTTTGTTGTTAGAAGTGTCTGACAACATTTCAGAAAGGATCCCTACAGAAAAATACAACTTTTGCATTTTCCTTTCACTTGATCCTGTTCGTTATTGTGTCTAACCAGTCAAGTCAAGTCAAGTCAAGTTTACTGCCACTTCACAGTTTACACAAGTATAAAGCAGTGGTGTGAAAATCTTATGTGCAATACCCGACGACAGACAGCAGTTATAAAAATAAGATAAAATTGACAAAAATTGAATAAAAATTGAATAAAGTTCAAAAATAAAAATAAAAATACAATTTATAAAATGCAATATATCGGCACAGAAAAGAGCAATATGTATATATAAATCAAGGTAATAAAATATACATTGTTATATGCTATACGCCCTTGTTCAGCAGCCTGATGGCCTGACGGAAGCTATCTCGGAGTCTATTTGTACGGCACTTGATACTGCGGTATCGCCTGCCTGACGGTAAAAGTGAGTACAGTTCGTGGCTGGGGTGGGCATTGATTATTATGATGTGTTTGGCCTTGACCACGCAGTGCTGGTTGTATATATCCAGGAGGGAGGGGAGCTCACCTCCAACGATATACTGGGCCGTCCGCACCACCCTTTGAAGCGCTCTGCGCTCGAGTGCGGTGCAGTTCCCGTACCAGGCGGTGATACACCCTGTAAGAACACTCTCGATGGTGCCGTTATAGAATGTTCTCAGGATGTGGGGGCCCATGCTGAATTTCCTCAGACGCCTGAGGAAATACCGGCGTTGTTGGGCCCTTTTCACCACGTGTGTGGTGTGTGTGGACCATGTGAGGTCCTCGGAGATGTGTACGCCGAGGAACTTTAAGCTGCTGACCCTCTCTACTGCAACACCGTCGATGGAGATAGGGCTGTGCTCTCCCCTCTGCTTCCTGAAGTCCATGATCAGCTCCTTGGTCTTTTTGACGTTGAGGGCGAGGCTGTTCTCCTGGCACCACTGCTCCAGCGATCCGACCTCCCCCCTGTAGGCTGTCTCGTCGTCGCCGGCGATCAGGCCCATCACTGTTGTGTCGTCAGCAAACTTGATGATGACGTCGGAGCTGTGCATAGCCATGCAGTCGTGGGTGTAGAGGGAGTAGAGGAGAGGGCTCAGCACGCATCCCTGGGGGGCTCCTGTGTTGAGGGTCAGTGGCTCTGAGGTGGTGCTGCCCATCCTCACCACCTGGCGGCGGTCCGACAGGAGGTCCAGTATCCAGCTGCACGTTGATGGGGGCACACCTTGACCTCTAAGCTTGGTGTCGAGCTTGGCAGGAACTATAGTGTTGAACGCTGAGCTGTAGTCCACAAACAGCATTCGCACATAACAGTTATTTCCCTCCAGGTGGGAAAGGGCAGTGTGGAGGACCATGGCAATTGCGTCGTCGGTGGATCTGTTTTGACGATATGCAAATTGCCATGGGTCCAGCGTGGCAGGTAACACGGAGCAAATAAAGTCCTTGACCAACCTCTCGAAGCATTTGCTGACAATCGAGGTGAGGGCTACAGGTCTATAGTCATTCAGACATGTTACCTTGGGTTGTATAGGGACAGGCACAATGGTGGACATCTTGAAGACCGTGGGGACAGCCTGGGACAGGGAGAGGTTGAAGATGTCTGCAAAGACTCCTGCCAACTGGTCTGCGCATGCTCTGAGGACGCGGCCCGGGATGTCGTCGGGGCCTGCCGCCTTACGGATGTTCAGCCGCTTGAAGGTGCGGCGCACATCCGCCTCTGAGCTGCTCAGCAGGCTGGTCTCCTCAGGCGGCGCTGGCTTCGGAGGGCTGCCGTTCACGTCGAACCGAGCAAAAAAATATACATGACTTTGGTTGCACCAAGATCTATTTATCATGAGACATACCGCGATCTTTACCGCAATCTTTACCGCAATCTTTACCGCAATCTTTACCGCAATCTTTACCGCAATCTTTACCGGAGAGAGCCTTTGTTCTGTCCAGCCGGTGGACGGAAAATCCCGTCGGCTTGATAGCTGCGTCGGTAACCCCCTCCGACATCCATGTCTCCGTAAGGCAGATGATACAATTGTCCTTAGTTTCCCGGTGGAATTGAATTGAATTGAGCCTGTAGCTCTGTAACTTATTGTCCAGAGACTGTACATTAGCCAGTAGAATGGTGGGTAGTGGGGGGCGATCGGATCGACATCTCAGCCTGACAAGCACGCCGGCTCGCTTCCCTCGCTTCCTCCGGCGACGCTTGCATGTAATCGTGCCCAAGATGGTCGGAGATAATCCAGCTGTGACTTCGGGCGGGATGTCCGAGTCGAAAGAATGAAAAAACTCTGGTAGGCAGCGAGCGACTGTCGATCTGATCTCCAGAAGTGTGCAAAAGTTATAAATGAACGTGCTGCTAACTTCCTGAACTAAAATAGTTGCGATAAAAAGAATAAATAACAAAAAACTGCGTCGTCGTGCGGGAGCTCGCGACACGGCAGCCATCTCGTACGGCGCCATACTCCAGTAGTCTCGCTGAAGAAAGCTGATGTCTTGCTGAAGGAGAAGTCTCACTGAAGAATAAGTCTCTGAAAGTTACCCTTTAACATAATAGCGTCGCTGTCTGTCACTGGCGATCGCTGGGGTTCAAAATGTGTTAGATGCAGAATAAGTCTGTGAGGAACTTGCATTTCTGGGCTCCTCTGACACCAAAACACCGGCAGATGTGTAGAAACCTGTTTATTGTAGAGATGGTTAAATGTAAGAAAAAGGTCAAAGTGTGCAGCCTCACCATCCCTAGACTTATAATAACTTATAATTCTGACTGGGGTCAGGTGAGGCTGCTTCAACCAGACTCTAATCAGTCTGACTGGGGCCAGGTGAGGCTGCTTCAACCAGACTCTAATCAGTCTGACTGGGGCCAGATGAGGCTGCTTCAACCAGACTCTAATCAGTCTGACTGGGGCCAGATGAGGCTGCTTCAACCAGACTCTAATCAGTCTGACTGGCTTCATTGTTTCTCTTTCATTGTGGTGGAGTAGTCCTATTAAAATAAAGGATTATTTTGGAATATTTTGTTTAAATTGAAGGATTATTTTATGGAGCTACTGGGCCGAACTATTGGGAGCCTCCTGCTCAGTCCCCTCAGTGGCTCCCTGCCTCCTGCTCAGTCCCCTCAGTGGCTCCCTGCCTCCTGCTCAGTCCCCTCAGTGGCTCCCTGCCTCCTGCTCAGTCCCCTCAGTGGCTCCCTGCCTCCTGCTCAGTCCCCTCAGTGGCTCCCTGCCTCCTGCTCAGTCCCCTCAGTGGCTCCCTGCCTCCTGCTCAGTCCCCTCAGTGGCTCCCTGCCTCCTGCTCAGTCCCCTCAGTGGCTCCCTGCCTCCTGCTCAGTCCCCTCAGTGGCTCCCTGCCTCCTGCTCAGTCCCCTCAGTGGCTCCCTGCCTCCTGCTCAGTCGGAGTTGCGCTGGTCAACTGAACAACTGTCTGTGTTGGCTGCTGTGGATGCGCTGCTTATTTAATGTGAGTTGTGAGTTGCTTATTAATAATAGCACTGCATGTTTTTGCACCGTTGTCACTAATATAAAAGCATGTAGAGACTTTTTTGTAAGTTTCACTCACACACACCACCTGAGCACATCCTGCCCTGATTGGACGGTCAAAGAGCTGGGTCCAATCCAGCGTTCCCATTGGCTGATTATGAACAATGCAGTCAGGTTGGCGTAAATATCTAAGTGGATGTGTGTGTGTGTGTGTGTGTGTGTGTGTGTGTGTTTGTGTGTGTGTATGTGTGTAAACGCTGATGTACATCTGGAATGTGGATGATGATGAGTTTTTTGTCAATGAATGAGCTATGTGTTTTTTTCATCTGGAGGATTGAATCCTCTTTATTGGTTACATACATGTACACACACACAATAAAATGAGTTTCTCTGCATTTAACCCGTCCTAGTATTAGAAGCAGTGGGCAGTGTGTGTGTGTATGCATGTGTGTTTGTGTGTGTGTGTGTGTGTGTGTGTGTGTGCGCGTGTGTGTGTGTGTGTGTGCGTGTATGCATGTGTGTGTGCGCGTACACGCACGCACACACACGCAAACACACACACACGCCACCCACGTCATTTTTCAACCTCAATGAGGATCAAACTTTAATTGGATTGACGGTAGTACTGCGTTTGTTTACTTCCAGAAACATCACCACTTATGAAGAAATATGACAACTGACTAAAGTTAACAATTAACTTGACACGGACTGGGCTCTAAACATGTGCTTAATATGTGTTTATATTATGTACTATTGTTTTTATTATATTGTATTGTTAAAGTAAAGTGTTGTACAAAGTATAGTTTATAGAAGGTAGTATAGGGTCATTTAGAGTATAGTAGTGTATAGTATAGTATTGCATAGTTAAGTATAGCATAGTATAGTATTGTTGTTTGTACTAGCATTCCATTGTACTTGTTGCACAAAAACATCTTGAATCATCTTGAATCGTGTACCCTTCGCTTTCCCCCATATATATATATTTTAAATAATTAAAATACTATAATGTCTCAACCAGCTTCATTAAAACATTCATCACCAATATAATTTGTTTGCGCCGATTCTGTCTAAGAGAATTGAGCGTGGCCGAGCCATGAATATCACTACCGCCCCCTGGTGTTTGTGAGAAGACATTACGTATATTGTTTGTTATGTTGGCCACAAACTCCGTACTGACCGACACAGCGCAGTTTAATTGAACTTTTAAGATTGCCATGCAGTGACTACTGCATAGAGAAGAATGGGGAAATAACATTGATTCAAGCTGAAATCATTCAAGGTCCCAGTTAGACTAGGGGTAATATTAGGCAGTTGGGCGTCAGCGGTACAGTTAGATGTCCACTTTGCGTGTCCTTGCTCATTGTGGCGTGTTCATTATTTCCTGCAGCAGCAGAAGATCCGACAAAACCACGGACCTCTTCTTCTTCTTCTTCTTCTTCTTCTTTTTCTTCTTCTTCTTCTTCTTCTTCTTCTTCTTCTTCTTCTTCTTCTTCTTCTTCTTCTTCTTCTTCTTCTTCTTCTTCTTCTTCTTCTTCTTCTTCTTCTTCTTCTTCTTCTTCTTCTTCTTCTTCTTCTTCTTCTTCTTCTTCTTCTTCTTCTTTGTCACCGCCACAGTCTCCTGTTTGGTAATAATAAATAATGAACACTAACGATCAATCTGCATAAAAAATACCCCACATATGTCCTCATAAGGCAGTACTTTGTAGCTTATACTGGGGAATAACAGAAAGCTGTGTAACTGTGCAGGACACCACATCGTGGCCTGTGTGATCCTCCACTAGGATCTGGGATAACTGACCTTCATGGAGACACTCTGCTGCTCCCATGACCTGGTCAGGAGAGCCTCCGGAGGTCTGGAGGTATTCAAGGACCTCTGAGGCGATCAGGGAGCAGACCAGCAGGGTGTTCTGGGGTCCTGCAGGAGACCCTCCCTGCACAGGTGCACACCGGGCAAGGCCTCTTCCAGCCTCGCCTGGAGGACAGAGCAGAGCTCCAGGCCTCCAGGTCTTTCCTGTTGAATGACCTGACCTTCAATTCTTCTATACATATTAAACAACAAGATTGCATCTATACACACATATGCCATGCATTTCACCCAATGCAAATTCTGACACGTTTTATGTACTTTATTACTATATGTGTAAAGTGCCAAGTTCCAATTACTGGCATTCAACATATTAGGAAACCCCTGCTGGTTTTCCATACATGGATGTGACAGAGGGATCTGTTGTACTTAGCTATTCCTGTTTAAACAAATGTCATCCTGGTCATCCTGGTTTCTAACTGAACCTAAAGCAGACCTCCTGCCGGGGTCCTTCAGGCGCTCCAGAGTGTGTTGGAACACCAGGTTGTTCCGCTACACGGTGGCCTCGGGGAACGTCTTATGTCCCGGCCTTTGAAGAGCTCGGCCACAATGAATCCAACGGTGGTCCGCTGGATCGGAACCGTGTCCTGTTTTACAGAGGAAGACGCCTGGACTACTTAGTGTGTCTAAAGCTAAATTATTTATTTATTATACTATGCACAAGTATGCAGAGCTAGACGTATGCAAGTCTATCTCTGAGGAGGGAGGCTGGTGTCCACGGCGATGCCGGGCATCTTCCTCAGATGGTCCATGATGAAACCACTCATCTGTGAGAGAAGAAGGAGCAAAAATGAGAGGAAATGGAAGGCAAAGGAAGGAGGGATGAAGAAGGGACAGAAACAAAGAAGAGTGAGAGAAGGAAGGTAGGAAACAAGTTTGCAGAAGGAGATATGTCAATATATGTACATATTAATAGCTATCAGTAGGTTCGACTGAATAATAATCTAATAGTGGCAGGAGCAGTATTGCCATAATACAATTGTAGTAGTAGTAGTAGAAGTAGTAGTAGTAGCAGTACTACTAGTAGGATACGTAGTAGTAGTAGCAGCAGTACTACTACTAGTAGTAGTTGTAGTAGTAGTATTAGAAGTAATAGTGGTAGTTATAGTAGGATTAGTAGTAGTAGCAGTAGTAGTAGTAGTAGCAGTAGCAGTACTACTTGTAGTATAAATAGTAGTAGTAGTAGTAGTAATACTGCTGCTTGTAGGACCTACCCTGAGAGTGAGGGACAGGAGCTGCTGCTGGCCCAGCTGTTCACCGCCCTGCGGGTTCAGGTTGTAGAGCCTCAGCATCAGCTGGACCA
>CM051001.1:1283175-1368175 GCA_027704905.1 Muraenolepis orangiensis | reverse complement strand
TCCCTGTAGAACGGGAGCTCTTTGTGTGTGTGTATTCAGTTGAAGCATCAGACCCTTATCTGAATTTCCTGTCTTGGATCAAGATACAAGATACAAGATGTTTTATTGGCCATTTGCAACAAGTACAATGAAATGCTTACTCCCATTCCTTCCCGCAGTATACTTTTTTTTTTTAAACAATACTATAAAACATACTATATACAATAAGAATGAACATAAAAAGAACAATATTTACATATTTGAAATTGTGAAAAAATCGTTCTGCAAAAAATGGGTCTGCCCTACATATAGGAATATGTTTTTGGGTTGGTTTTGCGTTTTGTTCATGTGATGTTGTGTCGTGTTGAGAAAGGGGGAATCATGGAAAGCCGGTGGAAGTCATCGTATGTTCAGCTGTGTTCTGTTGTTATGGTAAGTATTCCATTGTACTTATAATATAATAAGTACAATGATTATAAATATATAATATAATAATATAATAAAATCATCTTCAATCTTGTTATCAGATTACTTCTTCTGGGTGTATGTTTGGACCTGTATTTTAATGATGTTTACTTCCAATTCCCACCTGTGGATGCATGCCCCTCATCCTGGACGTATGCTGGGGCAGCAGATGGTATCTATTGTTAGATGAGAAACTGGGTTGTTTGTGTGCAAGCATGCAAGCAACTTGTGGGTTTATCTTGTGCACACTGGCACGGACCAATGTCTTTATCTGGTCCTCACAATAGCCCTGTCTCAAGACCTCTCATTCACACTGTTGGAACATCAGATTAGTGTACACGCACACACACACACACACACACAAACACGCACACGCTCACATGCACAGACTCGGCTGCCAGAGGCTAATAGAGCTAATTCCAGAGTTTGCAGCAGGACAAAGCAATACATTTCTCCCATTGCTTCACAACAACAGTAGCTAGTAGTAGTAGTAGTAGTAGTTCATAGCATATTGCTGGGGAATGGATAGAGCTACAGCCAGTCCACCCAGAAGACGTGTCAGTGGCTCATTTGAGATAATAGCTGACCTCTATATTGCCGTCACAGAAGGATTCAACCCAGTCAGTCCGTCCGCCCGCCAGAAGCAGATCTTGCAACAAGTCACAGTTCAGGAAAACACACATGAACACACACACAGCTTTTAGCAGCGCTATGCTCTTGTAAAAAGAATGATCTTATGAGAAGTGTTGTTGGTACATTTGCAAATGCACGTAGCAAATACAACAAATGCATGATACCAGTGCTAGGTAACTAGCCCGTTGCTAACAGTTAGCAATAATTAGCCCCCAGTATGCTAAGGGCTGCTATAACTTTCCACGCATGCCCAGTAACTACTACGCATACTTAGTGATTTTGGTAAATGCAACGTACAGAAAATACAGAGAGAAGTTGTGACTACATACACTATTACTTGCCGTTTTCTGGAAGCAGACTAATCATTTATGAATTCATGAATATTTTAGCAGAGGCATTGATCCAAAAGATTGGTATTTATTGTGTAGATACTTGGGGCTGGCAGTCAGCACCGGAGCCACCAGATGGAATGGGATGTTGGATATGAAACCATGCACCAATTAGATCGCAGATTTACCATTTTATGGTTCAGAGTCAGAATCAGAATGACTTTTATTGTTGTTGCACAACAGAGAAAGACAGAGAAATTGTATAGCAATCCTCACGGTCTCTCTTTACACACACACAACAGCAATTGAAAATATGAATTATTAAAAATGAAACAAAACATAAAAAATGTATTTGAATCGCCAAATATGGGTAGAAAAAAATAGATATGAACATATTGCAGCAGTGGAGGCTCGTCCATTGAGGAAAGGGAGGACCATCCTCCCGAACATTTCAGAGAAAAAAAACCTTAAGTTACGTAAGTTACACATATATACACAAGTATACACAAGTATACACATCAATTTAACAGATTAATCTGTGAATAATTTTTCTAACGCTTCAAAGTCACACAAATAGAGTAAACTCCCATTGAGGTCCATTCTAAACTCCCGGACCCGAGCGGCCGGTGAGTCCTGGTTTAACATGAGTGTGTGAGTACGGCGCTAAGGGAGGACCATCCTCCCTGAGGGCGGGGCTAGCCAGAGGCTGTGAACCAATCAGCAGAGGTCACTGCGCTGGTGAATACCCAATCAGAGTTTTGGGGGGCAGGTTATCATCATGCGCATCATGCTCATTCCGCGTTCCAGAAAAAGTCAAAAGTAATTTACTTTGAATTGATTTTAGATTGTAATCTTGAGTTCCTCCTCAAAGCGTTCAGCTGCATGAGGCCAAACGTAAACAGAAAGCATGGCTGACCGTGACAAGGTGGTGTTTCTTTGGGTCGCGATTAGACAATTGACGTGAATTACGTGCATTACTGGTTTTACTTCATAATAGTATGTCTTTCTTTAATTAAATACATACAACGATTCTCTCTCAAATCTCACTACATTTTAAATACTGTTAGTTTTGTTCGATAGCACAAGCCACTATGCATGAAACTTCTATTCAGATTTTCAAATTTTCATCATAAATGGATTAATTGCTGAATAGCTATTTTTCATTGTAGTGTATTTTTATACCCTAGGTATAAAAATAAAACACTGTCTGTGATACTGTATGCATCGTAAGGGCCCTGCGTGTTGAGGCAACCAACGGGCGCCAGGAATGCGACCCCCTGGGGTTTGTGCTTGTAAACTTGTGACGTGACAACAAAGGCACCGTGACCAACCAGAGTAGTGGATACTGGTTGTACCTCAAGACCAATAGGATTAGTCGATGTTTGTTTACCTTGACCAACAGGAGTAGTAGTTTGTGATACTATTTTCTATATAATGTGTGGTAAAGGAGCGCGTCGCCAGTCTGTGAATTGGCACGGCAGGCTCCATCTTGCTACAGTAGATGCTTTCATTTGATGCTTTTGTTCAATAAAGATATTGAACTTAGTATCCGGACCTCTCTTAATGATTCTTATTTCCACCCGATCATCAACACAACGCTTCTTGACCCACAAATACACTGTCAACATTGATAGTGAGGCACCTTCCTTCCTCTCCTACTATTACAACCACCAGCCGCCCCTGTATTGCAGTGGCCCTAGATGTACAAGTAGAGAACATTTGGGAATGCATATACATACAAAGGTGTGGTTTGATGTTAACATGTAACTAAGTATTGTAGTATTGCTGCAGTACAGTAATGTAAGTAACACAGAACAGTCAGGGTCAGTGTTTGACAGTGTTCAATACAGTATTGTAGTGATACAGAGGAGTGTGTGTGTGTGTGTGTGTGTGTGTGTGTGTGTGTGTGTGTGTGTGTGTGTGTGTGTGTGTGTGTGTGTGTGTGTGTGTGTGTATGTGTGTGCAGTGCAGTGCATGGAAGATAAGAGTATTTATAAGAGAGAACGTGTGTGTGTGTGTGTGTGTGTGTGTGTGTGTGTGTGTGTGTGTGTGTGTGTGTGTGTGTGTGTGTGTGTGTGTGTGTGTGTGTGCGAGTGTGTGTGTGTGTGTGTGTTTCATTGGTGAAGCGTCAGGGCCTTCAAGGTATTCAGAGAAGACCCTGGAACCCTCAGATGAAACAACAAAAAAATCGAATTAATTGTATTAATGCAGTCAGACCTAGTGCTGGAGTCCTGGAATGGGGCTGAGTTGAGTGATGGGATGTCTAAGGACTCTACCCTAGATCACTGTGGGGGTATAGACCGCCACAGTTTGTCTGTCTGCAAGATAACCTCAGAAAAAGGGATTTAGGAATTGGACAAAACTTGGTGGTTAGACTAATTATGGCCCAACAAACAGTTGATTATGTTTGGCGTAAATCCGGATTTGAATCTGGATCTGGATCCAGGGGACATATGCAACAAGTACAATGGAATGCTTACATCCCATTCCCTCCCGCAGTATGAAATTCCTATAATTGAACCCTATATACTATGCTATGTACAATACTTACTTTACAAACTATTCAACACTATACTATAATAATTATGAATCATGAAGCATCATGAATACAGTGCAGTTACTGCAATGAGTTCAGAAAGTCCAGCAAAAGTATGACAGTGTAATGTAATTTGGATGACAATAGTTGAGTGGCAGCACTCATAGAAGTTTAGTAGAATCCATTCAATCCATTTAATCCTCCAGATGTAGATTTAGATTAAGAGTTTAAAAATGTCCAACCTTTAACTTTTACCAGCAGCACAACTTAGCATTTTCATTCTCCATTCTGCCAAAATGTATGGATCTCTGTCAATAATGAACGCACAGTATTATGTATTGCAGTGATTAAGGTGGATATTAACAGTTTAAATAACCTAATGACGTAGTATAATTCTAGTTTCATTAGTAATCAGAGATTAAATAAATGGAACAATTGCCACTTTATTTGAACTTTCCACTTTATACATAATGGAACCAGTTTCAGATTCCTTATATATTTTAAGAGAGGCTGTTCTTATTATAGACTTCTCCAATGAACAACATATGATAAGGAGTTTACAAGTGTTGGAAACAAGTTTCCTCTGAAAACAAATTGTATTGACTTTATTCTGAGAGTAAGAAGGTATTGTGGAGAGGAAGTGTGGTCTGGTGCTCTCTGGCTTTGACGGTCCTGGAACTGTTCAAACCACAATGAACACATTCATTCATATTTAATACACATGTTTAATATTGATCATTGTTGTCATATATAGTCATTCAAATAGAAGATGTGTGGTACAATTTGAATCAGTTTGTTCTTCCTGACACTTAACAAAAACATTTATCAATAAAGTTATTTATGTGACAATTTTCTGTGTGTGTGTGTGTGTGTGTGTGTGTGTGTGTTAGGTATGTGCCTAAGTGATGTCGCACTACCTAGCAAGTTAGATCCGTTTCACATAAGCAAAGTTGATTTCTGAGAATAGGAGTGGCAAATACGAAACAGACACCAGCTGCTGGTCCGCCCCCAGAATCACCTGAACGTGGACCGCTTCATAAAGAAGGAAGGCAGGAGAGACGGTCTCTCTGCACATTTTCTCCAAAACATCAATAACAGGAGGCTCAGTGCGAAGGTTGATTATAGGCATAGGGTAACGCTTATGATATCAGACAAGTCACATATACGGACAAGACTTCAGAACGAGGTAAGTGGGGCTTTGTTTAAAGTGGAAAACGAGCCATCTGTTACAACATATTTAAGTTTCACTTTCAATACAACGGTTTCCAAAAAACAGTTTGTAGAGTTGAAGAGATTCTAATAATAATAATTATTATTATAATAATAATATTCATAATAATAGTACTTCCAAATGTTATGGTTGGTCACGTTATTGGTGTCAAACTGAAACTGAAACAATGTGAAAAGCCACGGAAACACAACAGATCAGCACTCCCCCTAGTGTTCAAAGAGTGTACTGCTGTATGATGATGAGGACGTAGGCCTCCCTTATTCATAGGATCTATGTCCTGCCTGCTGTGGTATGAAGGAAGTCCACAGCTCGTCATTTACAAACACATTTAGAAAAAAAAGAAGCAAAGAAAATCAGGAGATATTGGATATTCAAGATATTGTTGATTTCAAAGGCTTTTATATGGCTTGACATTTTACTAAGCTTCACATGTTATGTGTTTGTGTTTTAAATGATGGACTAAATCGTTTATAAGTGTCTATGAAAAGTCAGATTAAATGAATTATTGTTCTTTGGTCTATTGCTCACACATTGATGTGTGTTGAACTAAAGCGACGGGTGGAGTGAACAATAAATGTTAAGTAAAGACATCTCTAGTGAGGAGTAGATTAAACATGATTCACCCTCACCTTTAGTTTCAGAAACAAGCACACCTGGTAATTAGGTAAGATACGACGTAGATCTAGATCTAGAATCCAGATCTGAAATGGGATTTGGACTAATGTAAGTGATTATTATGAAAACCTCTTCATAATATTCAACGCTTTGTGGTTTTTGTTGTGGCTTAATCCATTTTTTAAAGGAAACCAGGCAGTATGGAGTCAAGCATGGTGAGTCTGTCCTAAGTGTTCAATGCTATTTGCATTGCTTTACTATAGTTTACTATATGTATGCCTTACTATAGGTTCTTACTAAAAGAGACCATCTGCTTGTTGAATCAGAATCAACAGGGCCATCAAGTGGACCCACAGCCTGGGGACCTGATAGAAATCACTCGCGGTCTCTTCGCGCATTGGGCTGTATATGTTGGATATAAGATGGTTGTTCACCTGGTAATCAACAGTAAGTAGACCTAACACCAGATACAAACCTACCTACATCATCGCATGTTTTTTATCAACAATGTTATATTTATATGTATATATAAATCTATATATTTATTTATTTTTTAGGCCTTCTTGGATGTGATTATGGATGTTAATTGTAATATAAATATAATCTCACAGGTTTAATGCATTATAAAAAGTTGTAAAAAAGAAAATAAACCTTGAAATGTATAGGTAATGGGTACAAAGGATATGCCTCCCCCTCCTGTCTCTTCATTTAAATAATAAAGATCCAGGTGACACCAAAGCCCCTGTGAAGATGGAGAAACTGAAAGATGTTGTTGAAGGTTCCAAGTGGAAGATCAACAATTTGCTGGATGGCCAGAAGAAACCCCGGGAAGTCTCCCTCATCGTGGAGGAGGCCCTGGAGCAGGTCGGCACTGAGCACCCGTACCACGTCCTGAAGAACAACTGTGAACACTTTGTTACGTGTCTGCGCTACGGCATCGGTGAATCTCGACAGGTGAGCCGTCCTGGTGTATAATGTGTGTACTGTTGCCAAGTGTGTCTTTTATTAAGGTTGTTAACTGAATAAAAGTGTCTAAGTTAATGTTCTGCCTTGCAGAGCCAATTATTTGGATATGCTGCTGCTGTTGCTGTTGTTGCTGCTAACCCTGCTATCTTACCAGTTATAGCTGTAGTTGGTCTATCTGTGGGCTTGATCAGCCTGTTCAGAAGGCAGTGGGGATGACGGCAATGGCGTGGGATTCTTTCTTCAGTCAAATGAATTATAGATTACACAATATACTATTAACAATTTAAACCAAATGTATAATGACAACAATTTTGTACTTTTGTTCTGTAGTTTTTACTTTGTAATATGCAAATAATAAGAGGAACTTTGTATAATTTCAATGTGGTGTGACACACTCAAGGGGTAGGGAGTTGAACATTTGGACTGAAATTAATGAAGTCGATGTCCGCAGCCGAAATGAACACCAATGGTTTAATGATGTTGTTTTTGTGGAGGAGAGGGGTAGGGGTTAGTCCACCAGCCAGCACTACTGCACCGTCCCAGGGAATCACTGCAGTGTAGGGTAGTCTGATGGCCACTCCCATATCTGATGGCACTCAATGACACGTTTGAAACAGCCTGTAATGGCTGATCAGTAAACAAAAATAAAATTGAACCCTTTGGAATAGGACAAAGTACCCATCTCTAAACCATGGTTGGCATACATGACCAATGTATTGCATATGGAGAGAATCAGACACACCGTTTCTCAACGCCTCAACATTTGACAAAATGTGGCGTCCTTTCCTGTGTTACTTGTTCATCAGCCTAAAGCCTCACAATGTTAATCGGCTATATATGTATATATATATGGACATTCATACTTGTAGTGCAACCTTCTGCTCATAATGTTTGTTTGTTTTATACTTTCTGTTTCACTTTCACCTCTCCTTTGGGTGTTTATTTGGAAGAATGAGGGGTTGGGTTGTAGAGTTGGATATCAACTCATTCCCAGCCTTAGCAGATACAGGATGTACAGACTCTAGTGCAGTCAGACCTAGTGCTGGAGTCCTGGAATGGGGCTGAGTTGAGTGATGGGATGTCTAAGGACTCTACCCTAGATCACTGTGGGGGTATAGACCGCCACAGTTTGTCTGTCTGCAAGATAACCTCAGAAAAAGGGATTTAGGAATTGGACATTGGCTGGTTAGATTAATCATGGGCCAAGGAACAGTTGATTATGTTTGGAGTAAATCCGGATTCAAATCTGGATCCGACTCCAGGGGACATATGCAACAAGTACAATGGAATACAGTGGAATCCCATTCCCTCCTGCAGTATGAATTTCCTATGCTATGTACAATACTTACTTTATAAACTATTCAACAATATACTATAATACACTATTGTAAGTCACTTTGGACAAAAGTGACTGCTAAATGACTAATGTAATGTTATGTAGTGGCAGCACTCATAGAAGTTTAGTAGTATCCACTTATTCCATTTAATCTTCCAGATTTCGATTTTGATTTTGATTAAATAATTGTGTTTTCATTCTCCATTCTGCCGTTTATGGATCTCTGTCAATAATGAACGCACAGTATTATGTATTGCAGTGATTAAGGTGGATATTAACAGTTTAAATAACCTAATGACGTAGTATAATTCTAGTTTCATAAGTAATCAGAGATTAAATAAATGGAACAATTGCCAAAAACGGATGCCAAATAATTCATAACTTTCAAGTTCAAGTTAAGTTTATTGTCACTTCACAGTTTACACAAGTATAAGCAATGAATGAAAATCGTATGTGCAATACCCGACGACAGACAGCTGTTATAAAAAACAGAATAAAGTTAAATATATAAAAATGCAATATATAAAATGATGTACATTGTTATATGCTATACACCCTTGTTCAGCAGCCTGATGGCCTGACTGTGGAAGCTGTCTCTGAGCCTATTTGATACCACTTGATACTGCGGTATCGCCTGCCTGACGGTAACAGTGAGTACAGTTGGTGGCTGGTGGGCAATGTCTTTATGATTTGTTTGGCCTTGGCCACGCACCGCTGGTTGTATACATCCAGGAGGGAGGGGAGCTCACCTCCAACGATATACTGGGCCGTCCGCACCACCCTTTGAAGCGCTCTGCGCTCCAGTGCGGTGCAGTTCCCGTACCGGGCGGTGATACACCCTGTAAGAACACGCTCCATGGTGCCGGTATAGAATGTTCTCAGGATGCGGGGCCCATGCTGAATTTCCTCAGACGCCTGAGGAAATACAGGCGTTGTTGGGCCCTTTTCACTTTATACAAATAATGGAACCTGTTTCAGATTCCTGATCTATTTTAAGGGAGGCTGGCCTTTTATTCTTATTGCAGACTTCTACAATGAACACAATATGATAATGAGTTTCTCCTGCTCACAACTGAAAACAAATTGTATTGAGTTGATATAAGACTTTATTCTGAGAGTAACAAGCATAATAACGTGTCTGGACTCTATGCGTGTGATTCTGGTGTTTATCACACTTAATGAAGGGGAGTCATCAAACATACTCAGTTTCAGTAGCTTTAATTAACATGTATTCATAATTAACTTATCTTGGTACAGGAGGTATTGTGGAGAGGAAGTGTGGTCTGGTGCTCTCTGGCTTTGACGGTCCTGGAACTGTTCAAACCACAATGAACACATTCATTCATATTTAACACACATGTTTAATATTGATAATTGTTGTCATATAAAGTCATTGAAATAGAAGATGTGTTGAACAATTTGATGTCAGTTTGTTCTTCCTGACACTTAACAAAAACATTTATCAATGAAGTTAATAGTGTGTGTGTGTGTGTGGTGTGTGTGTGTGTGTGTGTGTGTGTGGTGTGTGTGTGTGTGTGTGTGTGTGTGTGTGTGTGTGTGTGTGTGTGTGTGTGTGTGTGTGTGTGTGTGTGTGTGTGTGTGTGTGTGTTAGGTATGCGCCCAAGTGATGTCGCACTACATAGAACATTACATCTGTTTCACATAAGCAAAGTTGATTTCCGAGAAAAGGAGTGGAAAATGGGAAACAATCCATGGAAGTGGGCTGCTACTCTGCTCTCAAACTCACCATCTGAACATCATTATAAAGAAGGAAGGCAGGAGAGAAGGTCGCTCTGGACTTTGTCTCTAAAACATCAGTAACAGGAGGCTTAGTGAAGGTTGATTATAGGCATAGGGTAACGCTTATGATATCAGACAAGTCACATATACAGACAAGGCTTCAGAACGAGGTAAGTGGTGATTTGTAGTGTAAAGTGTAAAACGAGCCATCTGTTACAACATATTTAAGTTTCACTTTCAATACAACGGTTTCCAAAAAATAACTCTGGCAAATCAGTTTGTAGAGTTGAAGAGATTCGCATTATTATTTATTAATAATAATAATAATTATAATAATTATAATAATGACAATAATAATACTTGTATTGCGCCTTTTCATGTGGTGAAAACTAACATTTTAAAACCAGCTGATGGGATCTCACTATGTGGATGTGTTGGTCCCTGGTTTGTGAATAACCATTGTCTATATGTTTAATCATCCAAATGTTATGGTTGCTCACGTTATTGGTGTCAAACTGAAACAATGTGAAAAGCCACGGAAACACAACTGATCAGCACTCCCCCTGGTGTTCAAAGAGTGTACTGCTGTATGATGATGAGGACGTAGGCCTCCCTTATTCATAGGATCTATGTCCTGCCTGCTGTGGTATGAAGGAAGTCCACAGCTCGTCATTTACAAACACATTTAGAAAAAAAGAAGAAAAGAAAATCAGGAGATTTTGGATATTCAAGATATTGTTGATTTCAAAGGCTTTTATATGGCTTGACATTTTACTAAGCTTCACATGTTATGTGTTTGTGTTTTAAATGATGGACTAACTCGTTTATAAGTGTCTATGAAAAGTCAGATTAAATGAATTATTGTTCTTTGGTCTATTGTTCACACATTGATGTGTGTTGAACTAAAGCGACGGGTGGAGTGAACAATAAATGTTAAGTAAAGACATCTCTAGTGAGGAGTAGATTAAACATGATTCACCCTCACCTTTAGTTTCAGAAACAAGCACACCTGGTAATTAGGTAAGATACGACGTAGATCTAGATCTAGAATCCAGATCTGAAATGGGATTTGGACTAATGTAAGTGATTATTATGAAAACCTCATCATAATATTCAACGCTTTGTGGTTTTTGTTGTGGCTTAATCCATTTTTTAAAGGAAACCGGGCAGTATGGAGTCAAGCATGGTGAGTCTGTCCTAAGTGTTCAATGCTATTTGCATTGCTTTACTATAATTTACTATATGTATGCCTTACTATAGGTTCTTACTAAAAGAGACCATCTGCTTGTTGAATCAGAATCAACAGGGCCATCAAGAGGACCCACAGCCTGGGGACCTGATAGAAATCACTCGCGGTCTCTTCGCGCATTGGGCTGTATACATTGGATATAAGATGGTTGTTCACCTGGTAATCAACAGTAAGTAGACCTAACACCAGATACAAACCTACCTACATCATCGCATGTTTTTATCAACAATGTTATATTTATATGTATATATAAATCTATATATTTATTTATTTTTTAGGCGTTCTTGGATGTGATTATGGATGTTAATTGTAATATAAATATAATCTCACAGGTTTAATGCATTATAAAAAGTTGTAAAAAAGAAAATAAACCTTGAAATGGATAGCTAATGGGTACAATGGATATGCCTCCCCCTCCTGTCTCTTCTTTTAAATAATAAAGGTGCAGATGATACCAAAGCCCCTGTGAAGATGGAGAAACTGAAAGATGTTGTTGAAGGTTCCAAGTGGAAGATCAACAATTTGCTGGATGGCCAGAAGAAACCCCGGGAAGCCTCCCTCATCGTGGAGAAGGCCCTGGAGCAGGTCGGCACTGAGCACCCGTACCACGTCCTGAAGAACAACTGTGAACACTTTGTTACGTGTCTGCGCTACGGCATCGGTGAATCTCGACAGGTGAGCCGTCCTGGTGTATAATGTGTGTACTGTTGCCAGGTATGTGGTCTATTATAAGGTTGTTAACTGAATAAAAGTGAGTGAATGTTCTGCCTTGCAGGTCCAGAAAGGAGCTGCTGCTGCTGTTGCTGCTGCTGCTGCTGCTGCTGCTGCTGCTGCTGCAACCTCATCAACTGTAGTTGTTGCTGTAGGCTCAAGTTTAGTTGGAGCTGGTCTGCTAGCCTTGTTGGCCAGCAGCTCTCGTAGTGAGGATGTAGTAGTAGGGGGGATGAGGGTTATTGTTGTGCCGCCACCACGCTCTAATCGATCCCAGGTGTTTCCCATCACCTCATCAACTTCAGTTGTTGCTGTAGGCTCAGGTTTAGTTAGAGCTGGTCTGCTAGCCTTGTTTGGCGTGTCGGCCAGCAGCTCTCGTAGTGAGGATGTAGTAGTAGGGGGGATGAGGGTTATTGTTGTGCCCCCCCCCACGCTCTAATCGATCCCAGGTGTTGCCCATCATAATCAGGCCTACTGAGACTAATTAACACCTGGGATCTACCCTTCTTTAGGCTGCCGAGGACCGACGTCGGGCGCTTGGTTATTATCCAGTCCAACCCTGCCTAGTTTATGTTTTTGATGTTGGAGATCTAACAGTAAAGACATTTTTTCCGTTGTTTTGAGTGTCCGTGTCTCTCTACTTCTGGGTTCTTTGGCACATTTGGCTCTTCGGTCTCGTTGGGGTCTAACAGTTATGGCGTTGGATTCATGCAGTCAAATTATGCAGTTGCAGTCAAATTAATGATAGATTACATATTAAACAATTGACAATTTGAACTAAATGTATGACAATATTTTTGTATTTTTGTACTGTAGTTTGTACTTGGTAATATGCAAATTTGAAGCGAAACTTTGTTTAATTTCAATATGGTGTGACACACTCAAGGGGTAGGGAGTTGAACATTTGGACTGAAATTAATGAAGTCGATGTCCGCAGCCGAAATGAACACCAATGGTTTAATGATGTTGTTTTTGTGGAGGAGAGGGGTAGGGGTTAGTCCACCAGCCAGCACTACTGCACCGTCCCAGGGAATCACTGCAGTGTAGGGTAGTCTGATGGGCACTCCCATATCTGATGGCACTCAATGACACGTTAGAAACAGCCTGTAATGGCTGATCAGTAAACAAAAATAAAATTGAACCCTTTGGAATAGGACAAAGTACCTATCTCTAAACCATGGTTGGCATACATGACCAATGTATTGCATATGGAGGGAATCAGACACCGTTTCTCAAATTTGACAAAATGTGGCGTCCTTTCCTGTGTTACTTGTTCATCAGCCTAAAGCCTCACAATGTTAATCGGCTATATGTTTTAATGGACATTCATACTTGCATGCTCATAATGTTTATTTGTTTTATACTTTCTGTTTCACTTTCACCTTTCCTTTGGGTGTTTATTTAGAAGAATGAGGAGTTGGGTTGTAGAGTTGGATGTCAACTCACTCCCAGCCTTAGCAGATACAGGATGTACAGACTCTAGTGCAGTCAGACCTAGTGCTGGAGTCCTGGAATGGGGCTGAGTTGAGTGATGGGATGTCTAAGGACTCTACCCTAGATCACTGTGGGGGTATAGACCGCCACAGTTTGTCTGTCTGCAAGATAACCTCAGAAAAAGGGATTTAGGAATTGGACATTTGGTGGTTAGATTAATCATGGGCCAAGGAACAGTTGATTATGTTTGGAGTAAATCCGGATTCAAATCTGGATCCGACTCCAGGGGACATATGCAACAAGTACAATGGAATACAGTGGAATCCCATTCCCTCCCGCAGTATGAATTTCCTATAATTTTATGCTATGTACAATACTTACTTTACAAACTATTCAACACTATACTATAATAATGATGTACACAATAAAAGGAACAATATAAAGAACAATAAAGTGACTGATGGATGATATATGCGTATGTTGAGTTGTGTAAAAAGCATTTAAAAAGCATTTTAAAGTGCCAGTAGTGCAGCAGCATCATGAATACAGTGCAGTTACTGCAATGAGTTCAGAAAGTCCAGCAAAAGTATGACAGTGTGATGTCATTTGGATGACAATAGTTGAGTGGCAGCACTCATAGAAGTTTAGTAGAATCCACTTATTCCATTTAATCCTCCAGATTTTTATTAAATAATTGTCCAACCTTTAACTTTTACACCAGCAGCACAACTAGGTGTTTTCATTCTCCATTCTGCCGGAGTTTATGTTTCTCTGTCAATAATGAATGCACAGTATTATGTATTGCAGTGATTAAGGTGGATATTATCAGTTTAAATAACCTGATAACGTACTATAATTCTAGTTTAACAAGTAATCTGAGATTAAATAAATGGAATAATTGCCAAAAACGGATGCCAAATAATACATAACTTTCCACTTAATACAAATAATGGAACCTGTTTCAGATTCCTTATGTATTTTAAGGGAGGCTGGCCTTTTATTCTCATTGCAGACTTCTCCAATGAACACAATATGATAATGAGTTTCTCCTGCTCACAACTGAAAACAAAT
Source organism: Muraenolepis orangiensis (assembly GCA_027704905.1). Classification (NCBI taxonomy): domain Eukaryota; kingdom Metazoa; phylum Chordata; class Actinopteri; order Gadiformes; family Muraenolepididae; genus Muraenolepis; species Muraenolepis orangiensis. The sequence goes on along the minus strand of CM051001.1, from coordinate 1,353,880 downwards.
TGTATTGAGTTGATATAAGACTTTATTCTGAGAGTAACAAGCATAATAACGTGACTGGACTCTATGCGTGTGATTCTGGTGTTTATCACACTTGATGAAGGGGAGTCATCAAACATACTCAGTTTCAGTAGCTTTAATTAACATGTATTCATAATTAACTTATCTTGGTACAGGAGGTATTGTGGAGAGGAAGTGTGGTCTGGTGCTCTCTGGCTTTGACGGTCCTGGAACTGTTCAAACCACAATGAACACATTCATTCATATTTATTAAACATGGTTAATATTGATCATTGTTGCCATATAAACTCATTCAAATTGAAGATTTGTGGTACAATTTGACATCAGTTTGTTCTTCCTGACAATTAACAAAAAACATTTATCAATAAAGTTAATAATGTGACAATTTGGACTTCCGGTTATGGCGCAGTACTGGTGAGACGCATCTTCATGAGGCGAATGATTTAGAAGACCACAACTTTCTTAAAATACACATACAGTATACTTGAACAATAGACTACCTGCCAACACCATGCCAGGAACATCTCAGAAAACAGAAGGGGTCCGCAGACCCCTGCAGCATCGAAAACGTCAACGTCTACGGGGCAAGCTAAAGCTAGTCTAGCGGCTGCTAGCCCAAACACACAGAGGCAATAGCCCAGAACGTGGAGGTCCTCTGCGCCATACGCTCTATGAAAAGGGACTTTTCAAAGAAATGTGACGATGGGCTGGAGAGAAGAAGAGGACTCAAGGGTGAGCTGCTACACCAAGCTAACAGCTGCTACACCAAGCTAACAGCTGCTACACCAAGCTAACAACTGCTACACCAAGCTAACAGCTGCTACACCAAGCTCCAGACAGACTGCTTTAATCAACAGGCCTACCTCATTCACTCACCTGTAAAGTTCTTAAAATCCAGTCAGACACAAAGTGCTTTTTAAATTACTTGTAGGATTGAATTATCAAAATACATGTCCACCAAATAATATAATGAATAAAATAATATAGTATAGCCCTGTTTATATCAATAGCATACAGTAGGTCGTTTTTTTTTTATAGTATTGTATAGTTTAGGATCGCAAAGTTTTGTTGTTTATTCAAGATTCAAGATTTATATTTGCCAAATGCAACCAGTACCATGGAATGCTTCCTCCCCATTCCCTCCCGCAGTATGAATTTTCTTCAACACAACTATAAAAATATTGTACACAATAAAATTAACAATACAAATAACAATAAAAAGAACAATAGAGTGATCGATGATCTGTACATGTGTTGAATTGTGCAAAAAGCTTTATAAAGAGCAAATTCTGCAGCAGCATCATAAATAAATAAATAAAAAGTTTAAATTCATACTGCGGGAGTGAATGGGGAGTCTGCATTCTATTGTACTTGTTAGATATGGCAAATAAAAACACTTGAATCGTGTAGACCAACAGTTTGTTGCAACAAGCCTCAGAAGCTGCAGTGCCTCGTTGTTGGAGAACCTTGGACTCACTGCAGACTCCCTGCTGAAACTTTACTCGTACTCCAACATTAAAGCCGTACAAACTAACCCATTTTACTGTAAACCCCCGCTTGTTCCAACGTCTCCACCGAGCAACAGCCGCGCCACCGCCGCGCCACTTGCGCGCTACTTCTGTTCCGCCGCCACCACCGAGCAGGACCATTGTTTAGCAGCAGGGGGATTAGCTCAAATGGTAGAGCGCTCGCTTAGCATGCGAGAGGTAGCGGGATCGATGCCCGCATCCTCCAATTCTGTTTTCCCTCAGAATGCGTTACAGTGCACTCTTAATGAAGGGTGTGATATTACATGAATGGAAATAACTACTTTAAATGGTAATTATATGTCAGCACCGACTTATATTACAGAAGAAATTGTCAGCGCATACTTATATTGAATTGTGCAAAAAGCATTTTAAAGTGCAAATTGTGCAGCTGCATCATAAATAAATACATAAATAAAAAGTTTAAATTCATACTGTGGGAGTGAATGGGGAGTCCGCATTCTATTGTACTTGTTAGATATGGCAAATAAAAACACTTGAATCTTGTAGACCAACAGTTTGTTGCAACAAGCCTCAGAAGCTGCAGTGCCTCGTTGTTGGAGAACCTTGGACTCACTGCAGACTCCCTGCTGAAACTTTACTCGTACTCCAACATTAAAGCCGTACAAACTAACCCATTTTACTGTAAACCCCCGCTTGTTCCAACGTCTCCACCGAGCAACAGCCGCGCCGCCTCCGCCGCGCCGCCTCCGCCGCGCCGCCTCCGCCGCGCCGCCTCCGCCGCGCCGCCTCCGCCGCGCCGCCTCCGCCGCGCCGCCTCCGCCGCGCCGCCTCCGCCGCGCCGCCTCCGCCGCGCCGCCTCCGCCGCGCCGCCTCCGCCGCGCCGCCTCCGCCGCGCCGCCTCTGTTCCGCCGTTGCGTCCCCGCCGAGCCACGGCCGAGCAGGACCGTAGCCCAGCAGCAGGGGGTTTAGCTCAAATGGTAGAGCGCTCGCTTAGCATGCGAGGACCAGACGCGCAAAGGTGTAACAGAGAGACAGCCAATAGGAGAAGCCTGTGCTTTTAATTATTCATTTTTTTTCATACCATAGGCATAATCAAATAATATGACATAAATGAGTGGATCGTTTTTTTGATGGTATAATTAAGTTGAGAAAAAGCAATCATGTGTAGGAATCGTTTTATTTAAACAGGAAAACAGGCAGCATATATTCGGGAATCTATTTACATTACACAAGCCTTGAGAACCAAAAGACATACAACATCCAGAACAATGATGAAGTGTGTGTGTGTGTGTGTGTGTGTGTGTGTGTGTGTGTGTGTGTGTGTGTGTGTGTGTGTGTGTGTGTGTGTGTGTGTGTGAGATACAAGGTTACTTGTATCAGCAGTATTGTATGTATTTAACTCAAGACATTTAAAAGTTCAAATTAATACAAATGACTATAAAAAACGACCATATTAACGGTACTCTCTCCCAAGCCAGCGATACTTGTTATACTAACGTTAGATATCAACATGAAATTGTCACACACGGACTAGACTAGAGACAAGATTATTTAACGTCATGACATTAAAACTATACATTATGTTAAGATATAACATATCTTATGTATATATTAGGACTACATGTGTGTTACTGTGTATCTGATGTATGTGATTAGCTGTGACTACCACTGTTGTCCAGGGGGAGGCGCTGTTGCGCATTTATATAAAGATGGGCAAAGCAGTTCCATCTGTTTCTTGATAAAATGACTCCAAAGAGAGCGGTCATTGTGTTTTCTCCTCCGTGAATAAACCAAGCCGAGTTGGATGGCTAAACAAAGACAACTGTCTGGACAGTACGATCCTTTCAAACTCAGAATATTCACCTTACCACTACGCAAGTAGACACAAGATATAAGTCTACTATGCTTAACACATTAAAACTATACAAACAATCAAACAAACGATCATGTTCATTCGTTACATTAATTCCATAAAACCCTCAGTCGTTACATTAATCCCATAAAACAATCCCATAAAACAATCAAACGATCATGTTCATTTATGACATTAGTTACATTAATACCAAATTACATCCCTTACTTTGATCAGTGAACGTTAAGTTTGACGTTTAAAAAAGACGTAGGAGCCGCGAGTGTCTCGTCTCCACACAAGCGTTCACGGAATGAGTGTCGGAGACGCCTCTTCGACCTTCTCCAAAGAAACTCCAAAAGCGCCACAAAGTCGTGGTGGCCAAAACGTAAATTACATTAGACTCCCATAGAGAAAGCTTTAAGGCTGAAGTGAAGGGCCCCCATAGAGAATTATGAGGCCACCGAAGTTCATTAGGCTTAACAATACTTGGTCCCATTAATGAAATTACATGAATGGAAATAACTACTTTAAATGGTAATTATATGTCAGCACCAGTACTCCAACATTAAAGGGTTTTCCCTCAGAATGCGATGCATTGATATGGAAGTCTAGTGCAGTTTCTTATGTAATATAAATAGATTATTGTTCATTTACATATACTACCCACCTTGTAATTGTGGCGGGGTGGTCGTTTTTAAAAGCAGAGCCTCCCAAATACCAAAATGCCCGACAACGCCCCAGGAGATATTTAATTAACACCTCAGAAATAAGAAGGCTCTACAAGTTTGTGACTGACACAAGACAGAGGCGTGGTTCAATTATAATGAAAACAGTTTATTTCAACATGTCAATCACATTTATTTGTTTATTCTTGGTAAAAACACTTTATATAGGAAATTACTAAAATCAATGAGGGGAAAAGGAGAGTGGGCAGATGCCAGCCAGGGGGAGGCAGTCTAACAGGGCTGTGTCCCCCTTACCCACCACCGGCCAGGGGGAGGCAGTCTAACAGGGCTGTGTCCCCCTTACCCACCACCGGCCAGGGGGAGGCAGTCTAACAGGGCTGTGTCCCCCTTACCCACCACCGGCCAGGGGGAGGCAGTCTAACAGGGCTGTGTCCCCCTTACCCACCACCGGCCAGGGGGAGGCAGTCTAACAGGGCTGTGTCCCCCTTACCCACCACCAGCCAGGGGGAGGCAGTCTAACAGGGCTGTGTCCCCCTTACCCACCACCGGCCAGGGGGAGGCAGTCTAACAGGGCTGTGTCCCCCTTACCCACCACCGGCCAGGGGGAGGCAGTCTAACAGGGCTGTGTCCCCCTTACCCACCACCGGCCAGGGGGAGGCAGTCTAACAGGGCTGTGTCCCCCTTACCCACCACCAGCCAGGGGGAGGCAGTCTAACAGGGCTGTGTCCCCCTTACCCACCACCGGCCAGGGGGAGGCAGTCTAACAGGGCTGTGTCCCCCTTACCCACCACCGGTGCTCACTGAAAACCAACACTCACTACAAACTGTCGTGAGTGTCCCAGTGCTCCTACCACTACAAGCCGTGGAGGGAATCAGACTGTGTGCCTCCACCACTAGCTGGCTCCAACTCCACGACAAGGGGCAAAGAAACAACACATGAGTATGAAGCAGAAGAAACAATTATCCAGTTGGTCCCAACGAGCAAACAGTAAAACACACTAAAATCCTAAATATAAGACCGCAAAACTAAATTGAAACACAAACCTAACTCAAGCAAAACCTAACTGTAGCAAAACCTAACCGTAGCAGGGAGGAGTTGACCTACTTTAGGTGATGGTGAGTTCAGGGCCTAGAGATGAGTGTGGGAGTTACCTGAACCCAGTGTTCCTGCTACACATGGAATATTCTATCATATCTCAGCAGTGTTTTATAAAAAAAGCACAGTTAATATGAGTAACTTACAAGTAACGTGTGTCAACGTGTGTCAACGATCGCATAACGTACATACAACTTATGGCCCGCGTGTGCCAGCGTATGGCTCATACGTCGAGAAATGTTGTACATGCAATGTACATACATGAAAATATCTCGCCATACTACGACGTATACCAGCGTGCTTCAGCGTGAATTTAACTCATACAAAACTTACCCAGAACTTATTTGACGTAAGCCAGCGTTGTAGAGAATTGTTGATACATCGGGCATATGTCACGGGGTGGGATGGGACCACGAGTGACTGGAGCGACCACAGCTGTAACGGGTTATTTAATTAGCAGCCTAGAATGGGATAGGCTGAATTCCCCTTTAAGAGCCCAGTTGTTCTTGTGTGTCGGGTCGGTTCGTTGGGGTGCGTGTGGAGCGCAAGCCAAACGGGGTCATTGGATCCTCGAGGAGGAAAGGAAAGGGAGTAAGGAGGAAAGGAAAGGGAGTAAGGAGGGCTCCCGCGGTGTCCTGCCTGTGTGTGCTTTTGCCTTCTGTCATAGCCTACGCGGGAGAGAGCGGTGTCTCTCGGCGATCGGGACGCGGAGGCGGTGACAGCGGAGCGGACGGAGAGAGAGAGGCTGTACGCACGGCTGGTTTCTCCGGACTTGCTGTCTGACGGCGCGGAGTGTGGAGCGAGGGTCCGCGCTGTGCCCATTGCCACCGGAGGTGGAGCCATCGACGTCGTCGCCTGGCTGTCTTCTGCGGGGCGGGGGGTTTATGGGTGGAGTTTAGGGGTCACCTAAACCGTGACACCTCTAAAGTGGCGTTGGTCGGCAGGATTTCTCCAAGCGCACATTCTTAAACAGGCGATCATGACTGATGAGGATAGGCAGACACTAGGAGGCACTAGCCACTCAGGAATGAGCTTACCCCAGTCCACCCCAGTAACCATGCCTTGGTTTATGTGTTCGCCTTGGGTCCCCAAGTTTACCGCTGAGGGTGGGGTTAGGTTTGGGGAGTGGCAAAAATGGAGGCTATACTGAGGGCACAAGGACTGGCGGAGTAATCTCTAACGGGAATCCTGAAACACACGTGTATGTACACACACACACACACGCACACGCACACGCACACAGGGTGGCACAAACACAGCTCCAAAGACCCAAAGGCTGTGCCCTAACTCATACCAGAGCTGCCAAGTCTCACCCTTTGAGAGTGAGTCACGCAATTTAACCTCTTCACACGCCTCACGCCACACTTGCCATTTCACACGCTTTTTCCCCCTTTCACTACTTTATAATAAGTTTTTTTATTTAATTATATATTTCCATTACTTGTTGCTTGAGGCTTGCCGTAGTTCGAGTCAGGGACAGGGTGAGCCCGCCCTATTCTGCCCCCGATTGGCTGACCGAGATATGTGATAACCAATCATCAGCCCTCGAGGCTAAATCTAACCAACCCAACGAAAGGCACCACGTATACAAACCAATCAGAGGCAGCTTAGGGCGGGTCATTGCGTCTCTATCCTATGAAGAACAACCTGAACCTATGAGAACAACACTTATGGTGGAGAAATCGAAAAGTAAACGTGATTAAGTCAACGGTGGGTCTGACTACGTGAGACTTAACGTTACACAGGCTGCTGGTGAGCAGTGTGGCAGGTTGCTGCGGTGGGTTTAACAACAAACAACCGTGACTAATAGCAGTGTTAGTTAAGTCATCACGGAATGTGCTCGGTATGAGCAGATTTGGGAGGCTCTCTCGTATTGCCAAGTTGGTGTTGGTACTTCCACATTCAAATGCTGATCATCACCATCTGCCACAAACACCTCAACATGAGACATGTCATGTCAACCAAAACACACAAAGACATGCACTTTATTTTTTTATAATATATATTATATATATATTATTCTGGTTCTAATTTTGTTACACTTAAAAAAAAAAAGGAAAAGGCTGCTATTGTTTCTTAAAAGGCTGCTATGTTTTCTTTATATTGACATAATATAAATAAATGTATTTTATTTGTCAAACTTTCTTGTTACAATTGTTTTCATTTCTACTTGTGCTGGTCAATTCTTAACACTATATAAGCATGAGGAGGCCACAGTGCAGGGAGAGCAGCTGGCATGGGGCATGGCATGGGGCATGGCGTGGGGCATGGCATGGGGCATGGCATGGGGCATGGGGCATGGCATGGGGCATGGCATGGGGCATGGCATGGGGCATGGCATGGGGCATGGCATGGGGCATGGCATGGGGCATGGCATGGGGCATGGCATGGGGCATGGGGCATGGGGCATGGGGCATGGCATGGGGCATGGCATGGGGCATGGCATGGGGCATGGCATGGGGCATGGCATGGGGCATGGGGCATGGCATGGGGCATGGCATGGGGCATGGCATGGGGCATGGCATGGGGGTGAAGACGTCACAACACTCTTAATGTTCATTTAAATTGAGATATTCCTCTAAATCGACGTTAAAAAAAGGCCAAAAAAAATTCGCCACCGGCCGAATTTCCACCGGCGATTTCGGTCTGCCGTGTTGCTGGCGGGACAAGCGGCGGCGTTGTGTACGTCGCCCATTTCTGGGTTGTACCGTGTGCCCAAATTCTCGGTTACGCGGGATTACTAAGGGGTAACATTCACCTAAAGAGGCTCTACACTGCCCACGTGAGCAGTAGGGGACGGAGTAAGAGTGGCGCTGAGGGAGGGTCTATACGGGTCTTACTACCTGTTTTCTTCTGAAATTATATTTTAATAAAGCATCCCTTATTTAGTTAATATCCTGGTCTCTTGTGTGATGTGTGTGCTGGAGAATTGAAATTCTGTGTTGGGTGGAGTTAAGGGTAAGTATTCAAGATTCAAGATAACTTTATTTATCCTGAGGGAAATTAAGGTGCAACAATTGAAACAGGGGGAATAAATGCACACAAAATATACTAATACCTAAAAACTAAAAACGAAATAACAACAGACTAAACTAAGCTAAACTAGTATAAACAAAATATAACTAAATGAACTCTAAATGAAATCTAAATGTATTGATAGATGAATCGCACTATTTACAATATTATTACAGTAATACGTAGGTATATACAATACACAACAATACGTATAGTGCAAATTGGCAGTAATAAAATACTAATAAATAACTCAGATGAATACTGAAAAAGTGACATGTGAAAAGTGAAAAGTGAAATTGAATTTACAGTGCAAAGATTACACTGAAAGGATTTCCAGTGCGTTGACCAAAAAATAATAATAATAACAGTGCGTTGGCCTCAGGTCACTGAGTCTCCACTGTCCCTCTCACGACCCGAGGTAGATGAATTATAGAGTCTGATGGCCACAGGAAGAAAGGACTGCCTGTGGCATTCTGTGGTACACCTGGGAATGTGTCACCTAAACCGTGACACATACGCTGCCTAAATCGTCAAGGTGTGACAGCGCCTTTAGGTATGCGCCTAAGTGATGTCGAACTGAAACAGACCAGCAGCTGCTACTCCCTGCCCCCAGAATCCCCGAACCTGAACAGCTTTATAAAGAACCTCCTACAGTTTGTACAACTCGGGAACCAAAAGTCAGGGTGTTCTGTTTCACTGGGTGTCTCCCAGGGGTCAGTACTGGGTCCACTCTTATTCATCATATTTCTCCTCCCCCTGGGCAAAATCCTCCGTCACCATGGGGTTCACTTTCACTGCTATGCCGACGACACACAGGTCTACATTTCCTCCAAACCCACCACTGCCCTGCCCCCCACCTCCCTCACCACCTGCCTTGAGGACATCAGGAGCTGCTCATCGGCTCCAAATCCACCCTCACCAAGTCACAAAACAACCCAGCTCCAAACATCATCGACGGCCTCCCCATACCATTCTCTTCCCAAGTAAAACACCTCGGTGTCATTCTGGACGGCTCCCTCTCATTTGCACCACACATTAAAAACATCACCCGCACTGCCTTCTTCCATCTTCGGAACATTTCCAGAGTCCGCTCATCTCTGTCCCAATCCAGCACTGAAATCCTGGTTCACTCATTTGTCACGTCCCGGATTGATTACTGCAATGCACTTCTGACCGGCCTTCCCATCAAACTCCTCAACATAGACTCCCCATCAGAACTCTGCTGCCCGGATCATCACCCGCACTAACTCATCTGACCACATCACCCCCGTTCTCATTCAACTACACTGGCTTCCTGTGCGCTACCGGATTGCCTATAAAAACCTTTTACTCACCTACAAAGCTCTCCACAATCTAGCCCCCATCTACATCACTGACCTCCTTCAGGAGTACACCCCCTCCCGCACCCTCCGCTCTTCCTCCGTTGGCCTTCTCACCGTCCCCAGCTCACGCCTCAGCACCATGGGGGCTCCAGCTTTCAGTTGCTCGGCTCCCAGACTCTGGAACTCCCTGCCACTACACATCCCACAGTCTGATTCTATAACAACTTACAAAACCTAACTAAAAACCCATCTGTTTATTCTGGCATATCCCTTATAAACTGTACCATGTGTTTCTTATAAGTTTACTTCCTGTTGTTTGTCTTGTTTTAAACCTTGCGGACACTTAGTGAAGTCCACTGTTTTTAATTTACTGTAGGTGTCCTTGGGTGTCTTGAAAGGCGCCCCACAAATAAAATGTATTATTATTATTATTATTATTATTCCCAGCCTTAGCAGATACAGGATGTACAGACTCTAGTGCAGTCAGACCTAGTGCTGGAGTCCTGGAATGGGGCTGAGTTGAGTGATGGGATGTCTAAGGACTCTACCCTAGATCACTGTGTGGGTATAGACCGCCACAGTTTGTCTGTCTGCAAGATAACCTCAGAAAAAGGGATTTAGGAATTGGACATTGGGTGGTTAGATTAATCATGGGCCAAGGAACAGTTGATTATGTTTGGCGTGAATCCGGATTCAAATCTGGATCCGACTCCAGGGGACATATGCCGGCTTTTTATATAGCAACAAGTACAATGGAATACAGTGGAATCCCATTCCCTCCTGCAGTATGAATTTCCTATAATTTAACCCTATATACTATGCTATGTACAATACTTACTTTACAAACTATTCAACACTATACTATAATAATGATGTACACAATAAAAGGAACAATATAAAGAACAATAAAGTGACTGATGGATGATATATGCGTATGTTGAATTGTGTAAAAAGCATTTAAAAAGCATTTTAAAGTGCCAGTAGTGCAGCAGCATCATGAATACAGTGCAGTTACTGCAATGAGTTCAGAAAGTCCAGCAAAAGTATGACAGTGTGATGTAATTTGGATGACAATAGTTGAGTGGCAGCACTCATAGAAGTTTAGTAGTATCCACTTATTCCATTTAATCCTCCAGAATGTGATTTTGATTAAATAATTGTCCAACCTTTAACTTTTACACCAGCAGCACAACTAGGTGTTTTCATTCTCCATTCTGCCGAAGTTTATGGATCTCTGTCAATAATGAAGGCACAGTATTATGTATTGTAGTGATTAAGGTGGATATTAGCAGTTAAAATAACCTGATGACGTACTATAATTCTAGTTTAATACGTAATCTGAGATTAAATAAATGGAACAATTGCCAAAAACGGATGCCAAATAATACATAACTTTCCACTTTATACAAATAATGGAACCTGTTTCATTCATTTCTGATTCCTTATGTATTTTTCAGGGTATCTTGCTTATTGTATACATGGTATAATTGTCCTATTGTTGTTGGTATTACTTTCTTTTCCTTTTTATTTCTATATTTTTATAAAAAGAGCGGTAACTAGTAGATATATTCCTATGGTGTTACAGTATACAATTCACTCCACACTAAATGGGAGGTAAAACAGACATAAAGATCACATCCTGGAATGTTAGAGGATTGAATAAGCTTGTTATGCTAAAACAGGTATTAGGCAGAATTAGACTTAAAAGAAGATGGTCTGGACAAGTCTTTGCAGCCCCATTTAAGTTGCGGGCCAGAGGGGTTACTATTTTGATCTCCTATCACTGCTATGCAGATGACACTCAACTGTTTCTCTCCTTTCCCCCCTCAGAAACCCAAATAGCAACACGCATCTCTAAATGCCTGGCCGACATCAGCAGATGGACAGCCGCCAACCACCTGAAGCTCAACCTTGACAAGACTGAGCTCCTCTTCATACCGGGGAAAGACTGCCCTCAGATGGACCTACTGGTCACCATCGAGAACACCCAAGTCTCCCCCTCAACCACAACAAGAGACCTTGGTGTGGTGGTAGATGACCAGCTGTCCTGCAATGCCAACGTCACCGCGGTGGCCCGATCTTGCAGAATTGCCCTCTACAACATCCGCAGGATCCGGCCCTTCCTCACACGTGAAGCGGCGCAGATCCTGGTCCAAGCGCTCGTCATCACCCGCCTCGACTACTGCAACTCTCTCCTGGCGGGACTCCCCGCCTCTGCAACCAAGCCCCTCCAACGCATCCAGAACGCAGCAGCACGCCTGGTATTCAATCTACCGAAATTCTCCCACGTGACCCCTCTCTTCCGCGATCTCCACTGGCTTCCGGTAAATGCTCGCATCAAATTCAAGACTCTGGTGCTGACCTTTAGGGCAGTCAATGGAACTGCCCCAGCCTACCTCCAGGCGTTGGTCAAACCCTACATCCCAGCCAGAGCGCTCCGCTCAACTTCTGCCAGGCGACTTGTTCGACCTTCACTAATGTCAACCAAACATCGCTCGTCCAAGACCCAGCTCTTCACGGCTCTGGCTCCACAGTGGTGGAATGAACGTCTCATGTCAGGACGGCAGAGTCCCTCGCCAGCTTCCGCAAGAGACTCAAGACCCACCTGTTCAGAGTCCACCTGGACTCTCCTTGAACCCTCCTTCTCCTTTGTGAAACCCCTAAACTTGCTTAAGTCCTGACATTAATAGCTCTTAGCATGTTGCATATGTTAGCAAGTGTATATCCTTAATGTTGATAACACGCTCTTATCACAGCTACTTAAGCAGGTGACCTAGCAGTACGAAATTGTGTTATTCATCTTGTTAATATGAATACTTGTGAACTGCTGTATTTTTATGTTTGCGTACCTCAGTGTTATGCTATTGTCTGCTTCAACTAATGTACACCTTGTAAGTCGCTTTGGATAAAAGCGTCTGCCAAATGCCCTAAATGTAAATGTAAATCAATCCCGTTTAGACTTAGCCATAAAATAATTGATGGAAGATACATTATTTTGAAAGGGAAAATATTAGAGACACAAATTACACTGGTCAATGTTTATGGACCTAATGAGGATAGTCACGCCTTTTTTAGGAATTTATTTCTCACCGTATCCTCTATTCCTGGACAGTATATAATAGGCGGGGACTATAACTGTGTACTGGACCCAGAGAAGGACCGCTCCTCAGGCATTGATGTTTCTCATCCGCAAGCTAGAAAGGTGCTGCTTCAATCTTTAAATTATCTTACTTTAATTTAAGTCTGGAGAAAGCTGCATCCTACAAAAAAATATTTCTCATGTTATTCAGGTACTTAAAAGACATCATCACATATTCTGGCACCTGAGCACGTAGCAGGGCGCACATCGCCAGATAGCTAAACACCTTCAACTTCTTCCAATAACTTCAATGATGAGCCCAAAGTACGTTACGGACGTGCACTTCTACGTCCATTTATTGAAGATTGAAGTAACTGAAGTGTGAAACTGTAAACAATACAAAGGGCAACTATCAATAAAGTACACAAATATTACGAAATATAACAAATATGAGCACATAAAATCTCTAAATACATAGATGAACGAATATACTCACAAACAAAGCTTCTTTTAGGATCACACCGGCAGATGAAAGCCCTAGAACAATGCTAATTACTAGCTTGCTTTCCGGAAGATGGCGCTGTTGTGATCACGTGACTAACAACCCACGTGAATTCTAACAACCAATGAGAATCTCGATGTAATTTAAGAAAAATAGGAAACATTTACCTAATGGCCTATAGGTGTCACTAGAACCCCTTAAACAGAAAGAAAATAGGTAGGAACACAAACAAGGAATGCACGTAACATTACACTCCCTGCCTGGTATTTAACACAATACCACTATTAAAGACTAAACATCTGTAAGTTAATAGGCTATATAACCCTAGGTGGACATGAGCACCACCACCTCAGTGATGGGGCGGAGGAAGGTCTTGGAAATTCCCCCTCTGGTGACTTTAAGCTCTAGCTTTCTGACCTTGCCATCGCTTGCAGGGAAGGCCTTTGTCACCAAAGCCATCGGCCACTGGTTTCTCTGAACCTGAGTGTCTCGAAGAAGCACTAGGTCTCCTTCCTTGACATTAGGATGGCTCTTCTGCCACTTGGAGCGACTCTGGAGTGTAGAGAGATACTCCCGCCTCCACCTCGCCCAAAAGGTGTTGGCCAAGTGCTGGACTCTTCTCCATTGTTGACGGTGTAGATCTGCATCAATGAAGCTCCCTGGAGGAGGAGGACTACAGACTTTCTGAGACAGAATCGTAGCTGGAGTAAGAAGGGATGGAGCACTCGCATCCGTTGAGATGATTGTCAGAGGTCTGGCATTGATTATGGCTGATACCTCTGCCATCAGGGTAGACAGGATGTCGTGGGTAAGGTGAGAAGGTTGAATCTGAGACAACATGGAATTCAAAATTGTCCTGGAGATTCCAATCATCCTCTCCCAAACGCCTCCCATGTGAGAGGAATGGGGAGGATTGAAAATCCATGCGCAGCCTTCTTCGCTGAGGAACCTGGAGACGTTGGGCTCCTTGTCATCTTGTAGTAGCACTTTCAGCTCTTTGCAGGCTCCCTTGAAATTCGTGCCACAGTCGGATCGGATCAGCTTCACGGGACCCCGGATGGCAACGAATCGCCGAAGAGCGTTTATGAAGCTTGATGTGTCCATGGCCTCGATGAGCTCTATATGAACAGCACGCACGCTGAGGCAGGTGAAGATCACTGCCCACCTCTTGCTATTTGCAGCTCCTCCACGGGTGCGTCGAGTAGAGATACTCCAAGGGCCAAATACATCAATGCCGACATTGGTGAAGGGCGGCTCTGTGCTTAACCGATCTGCAGGGAGGTCAGCCATCTTTTGCTCCGCTGTCTTACCTCGGAGCTTGTTACATATCACACAGTTGTGCAGATGTCTCGCGATGCATCTCTTGGCTCCAACTATCCAGACACCATCTGAGCGTATAGCTCCCTCTGTGAAGACCCGGCCTTGATGCTTGACCCTCTTGTGGTAGTAGTCAATGAGAAGAGCACCGATGTGGCTGCGACCAGGGATGACGAGAGGGTGTTTTTCCTCTGTTGGGAGGGTTGAGTGACGAAGTCGCCCCCCGATTCTTAGGAGTCCATCGTCATCGAGGACAGGATCCAACTTCCTCAGTGGACTGTTAATCGGGATGTCCATCCCTAGCTTCAGAGAAGACATCTCAGTCTGATATGTTTCGCTTTGGACACATCCAATGATGACCCGCTTTGATTCAGATTCAGATTCAGAAAACTTTATTAATCCCGAGGGAAATTAAGGTGCAACAGTTGACACAGGGGGAATAAATGCACACACAAGAATACTAAAACCTAAGCTAAAAAACAAAACAACAACTAACTAAAATAAAACTATTATAAACAAAAATAGTTAAAATAATTCTAAATGAAGTCTAAATGTATTGATAAGTGAAGATAATTACAGTATTATAACAGTAGTACGTAGGTATATACAATACACAACAATACGTATAGTGCAAATTGGCAGTAATAATATATTAATAAATAATTCGACTGAAAAGTGACATGTGAAAAGTGAAAAAGTGAAAAGTGAATTCGGAATTGAAATAGAATTTGCAGTGCAAAGTACAATGAGATGATTACAGTGCGTTGACCAAAAATAAATAAAATAAAAATAAAAATAAGTACGTTGGCCTCAGGTCACTGAGTCTCCACTGTCCCTCTCACGACCCGAGGTAGAGGAATTATAGAGTCTAATAGCCACAGGAAGAAAGGACTTCCTATGGCGTTCTGTGGTGCACCTGGGTGGAATGAGTCTGTTGCTAAAGGTGCTTCTATATGAGGTCAGCACCTGATGGAGAGGGTGAGAGTTGTTGTCAAGGATACTACGCAGCTTGCGCAGCATCCTTCTCTCAGACACCACCAACAAGGAGTCCAGCTGGACCCCCAGGACAGCGCCAGCCTTCCTGACAATCCTGCTGATCTTGTTGGCGTCTGCTGATCTCAACCTGCTACCCCAGCACACGACTCCGGAGAAGATGGCACTGGCTACCACCGACTGGTAGAACACATTCAGCATCTTGTTGCAAACGTTGAAGGACCGGAGCCTCCGCAGGAAGTAAAGACGGCTCTGGCCCTTCTTGTAGACCGCCTCAGAGTTCTTGGCCCAGACCAGTTTGTTGTCCAGATGAACTCCCAGGTATTTATATTCCTGGACAGCTTCAGCGGACACACCCTTGATGGAAATGGGTGTGGGTGTGGATTTCCTCCTGCGGAAGTCCACCACCATCTCCTTCGTCTTGTCAGTGTTGAGCTGCATATGGTTCAGCTCACACCACTCAACGAAGGAGTCCACGACGCCCCTGTACTCCTCATCGTTTCCCTCGCTGACACAACCAACAACTGCAGAGTCGTCCGAGAACTTCTGCAGATGGCAGGACTCTGAGTTGTATTGGAAGTCTGAGGTGTACAGGGTGAACAGGAATGGGGAAAGAACAGTTCCCTGTGGAGCACCAGTGCTGCTGACCACAGTGTCAGACACACAGTCCTGCAGTCTGACAAACTGTGGACGACCCGTCAAATAGTCAGTAATCCAGGACACCAGGGAAGAGTCCACCTTCATCGCCGTCAGCTTACTTCCCAGCAGGGCAGGCCGGATGGTGTTGAACGCACTGGAGAAGTCGAAAAACATGATTCTCACAGTGCTCCCGGGTCTGTCCAAGTGGGCGTAGGCACGATGGAGCAGGAAGATGATGGCGTCCTCCACTCCCAGTTTCGGCTGGTAGGCAAACTGAAGAGGGTCCAGTGATGATCTGACCAGGGGCCGAAGAAGCGTCAGGACCAGCCTCTCAAAGGATTTCGCCACGTGGGACGTCAGCGCCACCGGTCTGTAGTCGTTTGAGGTGCTGGGACGTGCCTTCTTCGGAACCGGCACCAGGCAGGATGTCTTCCACAGCACAGGGACCCTCTCCAGTCTCATGCTCAGGTTGAAGATGTACTGCAGGACTCCACTCAGCTGGGCAGCACATGTTTTGAGGACCCTCGGGCTGACGCCGTCAGGACCTGCAGCCTTGTCTGGATGGAGCCTGCACAGCACTTTCCTCACCTGCTCAGCTGTGAAGGTATGTGAGCCGTGTATGGGGGCTGGAAGAGTCACTGATGTGTTGATGGGGGAGGGGTGAGGTAGTGGTGGTGGGGGAGAGAGAACAGGTATGTTGATGCTGGAGAGGGACGGTGGGGGAGGGGGGACAGCAGGGCTGGGGGGCTGGAGGGGAATGGTTGTAGAGGGGCTGGGGGAGGGGGGGTAGACCGGAGCCCACTCATTGAATCTATTGAAAAACAAATTCAACTCGTTGGCCCGATCAGGACCCCCCCCTATTGTCTGGCTACCAGGTTGTTTGTAGCCAGTGATGCTCCTCATGCCACTCCACACATCCTTCAGGTTGTTCTGCTGAAGTTTGTGCTCCAGCTTCCTCCTATAGTTGTCTTTGCCCTGCTGGATCCTCTCCCTCAGCTCCCTCTGAACCCGCCTCATCTGCTCCCTATCCCCACCTCTGAAGGCCCTCTTCTTCTCATTGAGCAGGACCTTGATGTCTCGGGTGACCCATGGCTTGTTGTTGGGGAAACAGCGTACAGTCTCTGTGGGAACAACACTGTCCACACAGAAGTTGATGTACCCTGTTATACAATCCGTGAGATCATCAAGGTCCTCTCCATGCAAATCACAGAGGAAATCCCAGTCTGTTGACTCAAAGCAGCCCCGCAAGTCCTCATCGGCCTCCTGTGACCATCTCCTCACAGTCCTTGTGGTCACAGGCAGCCGCTGTACTAGAGGCCTATACAGGGGCTGCAGGTGGATGAGGTTGTGGTCTGACCTTCCAAGAGGAGGAAGGGCAGTGGCGCTGTATGCCTCCTTAACATTGGCATACAGCAGGTCCAGTGTCTTATTTTCCCTGGTGGGACAGTCCACAAACTGCTTGAAGGTGGGCAGTGTTGCAGCCAGAGTCACGTGGTTAAAGTCCCCAGATATCGCGATGAATGCTTCAGGGTGCTGTGTCTGAAGTCTCGCGACGGCGGAATGGATGACGTCACACGCGAGCGCAGCGTTTGCAGACGGTGGAATGTAAACAATAACAAGAAGCACATGGGAGAACTCTCGCGGCAGATAGTATGGCCGCAGACTCACGGCCAGCAGTTCAATGTCCGGGCTACACACACGTTCCTTCACAGTAACATGTCCAGGGTTACACCACTTGTTGTTAACGAGAATAGCAAGTCCCCCACCTTTCCTCTTGCCACTCTCGCGGTGCGTCCTGTCCGCCCGGACGGTTAGAAAGCCGTCCACGGTAACATTAGAGTCCGGGGTGTCCTCGTTGAGCCACGTCTCCGTGAAACAAAGCACGCTGCTCTCACGGTACACCCGCTGGGTCATCACCAGGCCCGCTAGCTCGTCCATCTTATTCGCTAGCGACCTCACGTTCCCCATGGTGATGGAAGGGAGATATGGTTTATATCTCCGCTTCCTCTCCCGCTGTCTCTCCTGCTGTTTACGTCCAGCCTTGCATCCCCTGTACGTCCTCCTCAGCTCCCTGGGGAGGTCGGGGATGTCGGGCCTCTCCCGTAGCAGCGAGGTCTGTTGTAGCGACAACAGCTGACTCCGCGCGTAGACAATGGCTCCGCCGTAATGTTGAGCCACGACGGAGACGCGGTTCAGTAACAGTGTCCCCAGAATGAGAAACACGGCAAAAACTTCCCTAAACATAGCTGGCTGAGGGTTGCACAGCTACTTAACAAAAAACTATAATAAAAACAACAATAATATAAGAATAAATAACTAAAAAGTAAGAGGGGAGGGGGAGCAACTGTTGCTGGCTGCCGCTCGTAGCAGCGCCGGAAGTTGCTGTGGCCAGGATGTCAGGTGTGTGGGCTTTCGAACACTGGTGCCAACCTTTACAGTCTGTGTTTTTCTCTGTGGTTTTGGCTCTGATAGTCTCAGCGATGTGGATCAGAGCGGCTGTGGCTCTGATGAGTGACTGCCATGATGAGAACCTTTCAAATCTCTGAGAACCCAGGTTTGTGTTTGTGCACGCCGTGAGGAGACATCGAACTTCCGCATCAGACTCCGGGTCTACGAGTTTGTAAGAAGTTTCTACAGGAGCATTTTCTTTCATGGGTAGCAGCAGGAACTTAGGCCCAGTGAGCCAACTGGTGTTTGAGAGCAGGGCTGCAGGCACTGACCTGGTTGCTATGTCTGCTGGATTCTGGCTAGTGGATACGTAGTGCCACTGTTCAGGGCTCGAGAACTTCCTAATGCGTTCTACTCTGTTACTGACATAGACGTAGAACCTCCGGGTAACATTGTTAATGTAGCCCAGCACAACCTTGCTGTCGGTGTAAAACATCATGTCGTCAAGCTTGACATCCAATTCTCTGGACACTAGTTCTGCGATTTCGACTGCCAAGACTGCAGCCCCTAGCTCGAGCCGTGGGATTGTATGGACTGCCATAGGAGCTAACTTCGCCTTCCCCATGACGAATCCTACGTGGACTGTGGCGCTGTCATCGAACACCTTCAGGTAGGCCACTGCGGCGATGGCTTTCACAGAAGCATCTGAAAAGATGTGCAGCTCCACACGCTGAGCATTAGAGACGGATGTGCTCGTATAACAACGAGGAGTCTTGAACTGTTCAAGGGCTTGTAGAGAATCTCTCCAAGCGATCCACTCTGCTTCCTTCTCCGTCGGGAGAGGCTCGTCCCAGTCAACGGTCCCATGGGTGAGTTCCCTCAGCAAGAACTTTCCTTGTATGGAGATCGGTGCCACCAGTCCTAGTGGATCGTACAAACTGTTCACAGTAGCAAGCACACCTCTGCGTGTGAAGGGTTTTTCGGTGCTGGCGACCCGGAAAGTGAACGTATCGCTACCCAAGTCCCAGTTCAATCCTAGACTGCGCTGCACCGGAGGAGATTCGATGTCTAGGTCGAGGTCTTTCAAGTCCTTGGCGTACTCCGAAGATGGAAACGCTTGCATGACTGCTGGGCAGTTGGACGCGATCTTGTGGAGGTATAAGTTGGACATAGCCAGCATGCCTCGTGCTGCTTGGAGTAGGCTGACAGCTTCAGTTACAGAGGGCAGGGATTTGAGGCCATCATCCACATAGAACTCTCTATAAACAAACTCCTTCGCTGCATGGCCGAACTCATCTTCTCCGTGTAGAGCAGCTCGTCTGAGGCCGTAGATCGCTATCGCTGGAGAGGGGCTGTTGCCAAATACATGGACCCGCATCCGGTATTCGACGACCTCATCCATTGGGTTGTTGTTCTTGAACCATAAGAATCTGAGGAAGTTCCTGTGGTCTTCCCTCACGATGAAACTATGGAACATCTGTTCGATGTCTACAGTGATAGCAATCTGTTCACGTCGAAAACGCATCAGGACTCCCAACAAACTGTTGTTCTGGTCTGGTCCGGTCAGCAATACATCATTCAGAGACACTCCAAGATGTTTGGCGCTGGAGTCAAACACGACTCGGATTTTACCTGGCTTGTGGGAATGATACACCCCAAACATGGGGAGATACCAGCACTCTTCTCCCTCTGCCAATGGTGGAGCCAACTCTGCGTGATCTTGGTCGAGTATCTGTTGCATGAAGGTGAGGAAGTGTTGCTTCATCTCAGCCTTTCTTTCGAGAGTACGGCAAAGAGAGTTAAAACGACTCAGAGCTTGCTCTCTGTTCTTAGGTAGACGTGGTCTTGGCGTGCGGAAGGGGAGCGGAGCTACCCAGCTGTTTCCTTCATCGATGAACATTTCTTTATTCACCAGCTCAATGAACTGCTTGTCCTCGATAGAGGGGGCAAACTTGTTGTCATCCTCAGTGCGTTGGAAGATATTACTTCCCAAGGAGTCCCCCTCAATGCATGGTGCTGGAACACAAGCGGGCTGTGAGCTTTGCAGGTTGAGGGGATTGCAGGACCGTTCACTGTTCTCTGTGAGTTTCTCTTTCAGAGTGAGATGGTTTGTACAGGGCGTGAAGTGAGAGTGGCGTCCGTTCTCGAGAATGTGAGTACGGAACACACTTATATCCTTTGATTTGTGTGCTGCGCCTAAGCAAGCTTCCCCGATGATGACCCAGCCGAGATCCAAGCGTTGGGCATATGGTGCATTATTAGGTCCGTTACGCTTGTCTCTTACTTTGTGCACCTGTAGGATGTCGCGGCCAAGGAGAAGTAGGATCTGAGCATCTGGGTTGAGTAGTGGGATGTGTTTAGCAATGGCCTTGAGGTGAGTGTGATGCTTTGCCACTTCCGGGGTAGGTATCTCTGACCTGTCTTCGGGAATGTAGTTGCACTCTATGAGAGTCGGGAGATTTATGTTGAGACTTCCATCCAAAGGTTGTGCGACAAAGCCCGTGGCTCTCCTTCCAGACATCTCAGTGAGACCGGCACACGTCCGGAGTGTGTATAGAGCGTTTGTGCCCTTGAGGTCAAAGAGGTCAAAAAACTCAGATCTGGCAAGTGACCGGTTGCTCTGATCGTCGAGAATAGCATAGAGTGTCACTGTCTTTCCCGGTTGTCCCTTGGGGTGCACTGTGATAAGGCAGATTTTAGAGCAGGAGCGTGGGCTGTTTCCTCCACAGACCTCCGTACACTTGTTGTTTACAGTAGGAGATGGCTCACCCTTCTCCTCCCTGCCGTAATCTGACTCCCTACCATCCACTGGCTCGTGGGTCCAGCTATTCCACGGGGCTGGTCCGGGGTGAAGAGCTGCTATGTGTCTGTCACTGTTGCACTCTTTACACTGGATTGCAATTTTACACTCTTTGGCGAGATGTTTGCTTGAACAACATCTAAAACATAAGCCGGCTTCTTTAAGAAATGCCTTGCGTTCTTCGATGGTTCTGCTTCTGAAGCCTCTGCAGTATTTAAGGGGGTGAGGCATTTTGTGGATAGGACATTGGCTACTGGCATCCGGCCAAGCACTGGGGGTCTCTGTAGTGTCAGAGTCGGACGTAGAAGAGACCTCCGTCTTGTGCGAGGAGACGAAGCGTCTGGGGCTACTCGTCTTCACTGCGTCGTCTGGCTTCATTGCTGTAGCAGCTGAAGAGGACAGAAAGAAGCTTGGGTCGTTGCGGATGTAGGCTTCTCTGCTGACAAAGTCGGCGAAGTAGGCGAACGGTGGGAAATGTACCTGGTGGTGTAGCTTGTAATTACTCCCTTGAGAGATCCATTTTTCTTGGAGGGAGGATGGTAACTTCTCCACTATGGGGTTCAGTCCTCTGGCGGTGTCTAGGTAAGACAGCCCAGGTAGGCTGCCCCCACGCTGCGCAGATGATAGCTCCTGTAGCAGGTCGCCAAGCTCTCTGAGCTTCTGGGGGTCCCTATTGCTGAACCTAGGAAAACTCTCTACTCTGTCTAAGAGAGCCTTCTCGATCATCTCTGGCGACCCATAACACTCCTGAAGACGAGACCATGCCGTTTGTAGGCCTAAAGCTGGGTCGTTGACATGGATGGCTCGAATCCTCTTGACATGTGCTGAAGACTGTGGGCCTAACCACTTAGTTAACAGATCGAGTTCTTCGCTGCAGGTAAGTCCTGTTCCCTCTATGGAGTTTAGGAAGCTTGACCTCCATGCCCAGTATCCTTCAGGTCGATCGTCAAATTCGGTGAGACCAGAGCTCAGGAGTTCGCGCCGAGCGAGGAATCTAGCGATGTCACCTAAACCTGTTCGGTCAGCAGAGAGGGTTTGAGGGGCTTGCTCACGGCGAGGGGAGTAGTGTGGTTGACGTAACCCCTGGTAGAAGCTGCGAGGGTAGTACTCTGCAGCGGAGCTGCTACGTCTCCGGTCTTACTCCAGGACCCCGCCAGCTCTGCTTACCCAACACCCTGGTATTCTCAAACGACCAAGATACATTCACCGTGGATCTGGACGACACTTTGAATACGCAACCCACAACAATAACATAATAATCCGCTCTTTCTGGTCCACTGAGCCACGCCCCCCTCGCACCGCCCGTACTGTTAATCACAGTGTGTTATCCCCTCTGCTTAAAGCATCCACATATGCACAACTTACCTGTCTGAAACTATGTATGTTTAACATAAGGTCCCTCACCAATAAGGCCCTGCTGGTTTCTGACTTCATTGTGGACAAAACGCTTGATTTTTTATGCCTCACGGAGACCTGGCAACAGTCTGATGACTTCTCCCAGCTGAATGCAGCTGCCCCCCCGGGGTATGCTTTTATTAGTAAACCCCGTGCCACTGGGAGGGGGGGAGGGCTTGCTGTGTTGTACCGTGAAATCTTTAAAGTCACTGCAGTCACTGTCCCCCATCACTCCTCTTTTGAATGCTTAGCTATAAAACTCTCTGGCTCCGAACCCACCATCATTACTTCCATCTACAGACCACCAAAGCCCTCTGCTGTTTTTCTCACTGAATTTTCATCACTACTAACATCTGTATGTGCAATGTCCCCTACTGTTATCCTCTTGGGTGACTTCAACATCCACATCGACGACCCATCGAATGGTTTTGCAAATGATTTCATCTCACTCCTGGACTGCCTCGGTTTCACACAGCATGTCAACCTCCCAACTCACAACAAAGGGCACACACTGGACTTACTCTGCTGCACTGGCATCACTCCCACTAACCTTGCTGTCACAGAGTTCCCCATTTCTGACCATAAAGCTGTCATTTTTAAAATCCATGCCCCCCTTTCTAAAGCCAAAGAACAACGGTCCATCACCTTCAGAAACATTAAACATATTAACCCCACAGATCTCACCACCCTGATTAACTCCTACCCCAATCCTCCCCCATCCTCCCACACTGCTGACCTGGTGAATCACTACAATAACTGTCTCTCCTCCTCCCTCACTGCCCTGGCTCCCTTGAAAACTCGCAAAGTCTCATTCACCCACTCCGCCCCCTGGTTTACCTCTGAGCTCCGTCAGCTCAAAGCCACAGGCCGCCGACTGGAGCGGCTGTGCAAAAACACCGGACTCTCAGTTCACACCCAAATGTACTCAGATCACCTTCATCACTATAAAAACGCACTTTCCAATGCCAAATCCTCCTATTACTCCAACCTCATCAGCACTGGTAACAACAGAGTTCTCTTCTCCACAGTCAGACACCTACTTCAGCCTCCCCAAACCCGCCCTCCAGACATCTCCACAGATCGATTTCTGCAATTTTTTCATTCTAAAATTAACACCATTCACCTACAGCTGGCCTCATCATGCACCTCCTCAAGTGATCCACCCTGGATGGTTACCACTGGCCAACAACTCATCAGCTCCCTCTCCAACTTCACCCCAGCATCGGAATACACCATCTCAGAGCTCATCCGTAAAGCCAAAACCACCACCTGTCAGCTTGATCCTCTTCCCACCACCCTGGTCAAGGCTTGTCTACCAGCCATAACACCCATGGTCACTGACATAATTAACTCATCCCTCACCTCTGGAATTGTACCCCCCTCCCTCAAACTGGCTGCAATCACTCCCATCCTCAAAAAACCCGGTACTGACCCAGCCGATCTGAACCACTACAGGCCCATCTCCAACCTACCCTTCATCTCCAAGACCCCTGAGAGGGTGGTTGCCGCACAGCTTCAGTCCCACCTGGAAATAAATAACCTCCATGAACCCTTTCAATCCGGTTTCCGCCAAAAACACAGCACTGAAACGGCTCTGGTTAAAATCACTGACGACCTCCTCCGTGCAGCGGACTCTGGACTTCTCACCATCCTCATCCTCCTCGACCTCAGCGCTGCATTCGACACCATTTCCCACCCACTACTCCTGGACCGCCTGGCTGGCATTGGGATCACTGGTGTTGCACTCTCCTGGTTCACATCCTACCTCACTGACAGACAACAGTTTGTACAACTCGGGAACCAAAAGTCAGGGTGTTCTGTTGCACTGGGTGTCCCCCAGGGGTCAGTACTGGGTCCACTACTATTCATCACATATCTCCTCCCCCTGGGCAAAATCCTCCGTCACCATGGGGTTCACTTTCACTGTTACGCCGACGACACACAGGTCTACATTTCCTCCAAACCCTCCACTGCCCTGCCCCCCACCTCCCTCACCACCTGTCTAGAGGACATCAGGAGCTGGATGAGCAGGAATTTCCTCAAGCTCAACGCTAGCAAAACTGAGGCCCTGCTCATCGGCTCCAAATCCACCCTCACCAAGTCACAAAACAACCCAGCTCCAAACATCATCATCGACGGCTTCCCCATTCCATTCTCTTCCCAAGTAAAAAGCCTCGGTGTCATTCTGGATGGCTCCCTCTCATTCGCACCACACATTAAAAATATCACTCGCACTGCCTTCTTCCATCTTCGGAACATCTCTAGAGTCCGCTCATCTCTGTCCCAATCCAGCACTGAAATCCTGGTCCACTCTTTTGTCACGTCCCGGATTGACTACTGCAATGCACTTCTGACTGGCCTTCCCATCAAACTCCTCAACAGACTGCAAATAATTCAGAACTCTGCTGCCCGGATCATCACCCGCACTAACTCATCTGACCACATCACCCCCGTTCTCATTCAACTACACTGGCTTCCTGTGCGCTACCGGATTGACTACAAAAACCTCTTACTCACCTACAAAGCTCTCCACAATCTAACCCCCATCTACATCACTGACCTCCTTCAGGAGTACACCCCCTCCCGCACCCTCCGCTCTTCCTCCGTTGGACTTCTCACCGTCCCCCGCTCACGCCTCAGCACCATGGGTGCTCGAGCTTTCAGTTGCTCGGCTCCCAGACTCTGGAACTCCCTGCCACTACACATCCGACAGTCTGATTCTATAACAACCTACAAAACCCAACTAAAAACCCATCTGTTTAAACTGGCTTATCCCTTATGAACGGTACCATCTTTCTTCCTTTCTTCATTTTACTTCCTGTTGTTTTTCTTGTTTTAAACCCTGCGGACACTTTGTGAAGTCCACAGTTTTTTACTTTTTTATATTTTTTATAATTTTAACTTGACTGTAGCATACATGCTCTGTAAGGTGTCCTTGGGTGTCTTGAAAGGCGCCGAACAAATAAAATGTATTATTATTATTATTATTATTGTCTGATCATGCACCCATCTCATTAACCCTCCATATACAAAGGTTTGTTTGGTGCCCTTCTAGGTGGCGCCTCAAAACCAAATGGTTACAAGACCCACAATTTGTAGAATTTCTTGGTAATAATATTGATTACTATTTTGATGTGAACAAGAATCAGACTAGTGCAGGCATACGATGGGAAGCGTTTAAAGCCTACATCAGGGGTGTGATGATAGGCTTCAAGGCTGCGCACTCCACGGAGACGGCACTGCTCGCAGTGACAGAGTCTCTTCGTGCCAGAAGCTCGTCCCTCTCATCAGTACTGATCCTTCTCGACCTGTCTGCGGCGTTCGACACAGTGAACCACCAGATCCTTCTCTCCACTCTCGCCGAGCTTGGAATCTATGGAACTGCGTTATCCTGGTTCACCTCCTACCTCGCAGATCGCACTTATCAGGTCAGATGGAACGGTTCCCTGTCCAGACCCTGCACCCTGGACACTGGAGCCCCCCAATGCTCAGTATTGGGACCCCTTCTGTTTTCTCTTTACACTAAATCGCTAGGCTCTGTAATCACATCTCATGGCTTCTCCTATCACTGCTATGCAGACGACACTCAACTGTTTCTCTCCTTTCCCCCCTCAGAAACCCAAATCGCAACACGCATCTCTAAATGCCTGGCCGACATCAGCAGATGGACAGCCGCCAACCACCTGAAGCTCAACCTTGACAAGACTGAGCTCCTCTTCATACCGGGGAAAGACTGCCTTCAGATGGACCTACTGGTCACCATCGAGAACATCCAAGTCTCCCCCTCAACCACAACAAGAGACCTTGGTGTGGTGCTAGATGACCAGCTGTCCTGCAATGCCAACGTCACCGCGGTGGCCCGATCTTGCAGAATTGCCCTCTACAACATCCGCAGGATCTGGCCCTTCCTCACACGTGAAGCGGCGCAGATCCTGGTCCAAGCGCTCGTCATCACCCGCCTCGACTACTGCAACTCTCTCCTGGCGGGACTCCCGCCTCTGCAACCAAGCCCCTCCAACGCATCCAGAACGCAGCAGAACGCAGCAGCACGCCTGGTATTCAACCTACCAAAATTCTCCCACGTGACCCCTCTCTTCCGCGATCTCCACTGACTTCCGGTAAATGCTCGCATCAAGTTCAAGACTCTGGTACTGACCATCAGGGCAGTCAATGGAACTGCCCCAACGCCCCGCTCAACTTCTACTAGGCGACTTGTTCGACCTTCACTGAAAACAACCAAGCATCGCTCTTCCAAGACCCAGCTCTTCACGGCTCTGGCTCCACAGTGGTGGAATGAACTCCCGTCTCATGTCAGGATGGCAGAGTCCCTCGCCAGCTTCCGCAAGAGACTCAAGACCCACCTGTTCAGAGTCCACCTGGACTCTCCATGAACCCTCCTTCTCCTTTGTGAACCCCTAATTGCTTAAGTCCTGACATTAATAGCTCTTAGCATGTTGTATATTCTAGCAAGTGTATATCCTTAATGTTGATAACACGCTCTTATCACAGCTACTTAAGCAGGTGACCTGGCAGTACGAAATTGTGTTATTCATTTTGTTAATATGAATGCTTGTGAACTGCTCTATTTGTATGTTCGCGTACCTCAGCGTTATGCTATTGTCTACTTCAACAAATGTACACCTTGTAAGTCGCTTTGGATAAAAGCGTCTGCCAAATGCCCTAAATGTAAATGTAAATGTAATAAGCTATACAAGCTTTAAATCAAAAGCTCACTATAAAGAGTTAACCAACCTTAAATTAAAACTTTTGAACTTGACCTATACCAAAATAATACACCAGAGAAACATAAAGAGCTCCTCCTGTTGAGAGCTAAGTATAAAGAGCTATCTGCTAGTAAAATTGCAACAAATCTCCTTTGGTTAAAGCAATCTTATTATGACCAAAGTGACAAAGCTCGCAAGCTTCTTGATAGAGCTATAAACTCAATCAAATTAGATAACGGAAACAATACAGTAGACCCAGTTGAAATAAACTCCTCCTTTAGAATATTCTACGAATTCCTTTATAGTTCAGAATACCCAGATAATACTCAGTCACAATCCAAATTCCTGGATCAGTTAGAAATCCCAACTATCACAGACCAAGTTAAGACTAAATTGGATACACATTTAACTGTCAAGGTAATGTCTTAAGCCTTGCGGAATATGAGAAGTGGGAAAACACAAGGACCAGATCCCTATAGGCAGCTCTTCTCAAGTTCCATATGGAACAACCGGCGTGCAAGACTACAGCTCTCCCTTTTGCATCTGCCTTATGATAGAGGGGGACTTCAAGTACCTAATCTACAATTATATTATTGGGCGGCGCAGCTTCGCACAGCCATGTTTTACTTCTACTCCTCTGACCCTCCAGCATGGCTAGTCATTGAACGCAATACAACATCGGGCCTATCCCTCCAGTCGTATATGTACTCTGCTCATGCTGAAAAAAACAAAAAACTCTCTGTTTGGCTTGAAGCACATGTCTATATAGGAGATATATAGATATATAGATATCTATACATCTATATATCCCAAACTCTCAGTTCTCCCCAATATGGGGTAATGATAACTTTGCCCCCGGTAGGTGGCGGATGGGGGATTCAAACAATGGGCTGCCAAGGGTATGAGTAAAATAAATGACTTGTATATAGAAGGAAAACTTATGTCCTTTGATCAGTTGGTTCATACATATGCCATCCCTAGAAGCCACTTCTTTAAATTCCTGCTGTTAAGAAGCTTCATATCAGCACAGACTAAATGCTTGGATGAGCCACCCTTGTCAGTTGTAGAGAGGGCCACTCTAAATCAGATGGATACTTGAGGCCAACTATCATTCATTTATGTTCTGCTCGGGTCCAAATCAAAGGACAATTCACACTCAAGACTCAATGCTTGGAGAGATGACTTAAAAGTAGACATTACAGAAACTGAGTGGGAAAATGCCTGTTTAAATGCACAAACCCAGACTATAAACACTGCACTGAAACTGATACAATATAAATGGCTGTTCAGAACCTATGTGACACCTGTTCAACTTAATCTGTATAATCCTAACTTTCTTGATAACTATTCCAAATGTTACGATAATGTTGGTACTCTGCTACATGTGGGAATACCAAAGAATCCAATCACTCTGGAAAGACATAGTTAACCTGATTACACGTGTAACCGCTATAGATATCCCTCTCGACGCAAAGCTCTGTATATTAGGGATATATCCCATCAATTTGTACCAAGCCGTAAAGCAGTGCCCTTGATTAATATCTGTCTAATCCAGGCTAGGAGAGTAATTGCATTGAGGTGGAAAAATAGGGATGGTCCTACACCTGCAATGTGGCTGGTAAATGGTGTCCTGCCTCGCTTTGGAAAAAGTGACCGATGTGATCAAAAGGAAAGTAAATCAATTTAGGGAAATATGGGACACGTTCATGCATTTCCTTGAGAGTGATCAAGTGGAAATTGATGAGTGAAATGTATTAATATTGCTATCAAACACTGATAAAAAAAGGAATAATGATAATGCTGCTTATAATAAAATAGTAATTATAATAACTATCTAAATATAGAAACAAGTTATTCTTTCATATTTTCATTTTGTTTGTATAGTTTTATATTTATTTAATTTAGTTTTTGTATTATTATTATGGTTTCACATCCTTCACTTGATCTGATTGTATTTACTCCTGTTTCATTTCAACCTGTGAGGTTTCCTTGAATGTTCCATATTGAGGGTGGGGGTGGGTGGAGGGGACTGTTATATAGATATAGATATTGTGTGTATGTATGTGTGACTGTATGTTCTTTCCCATGTGTCAATGTATGTATGTGTGACTATGTTCTGTCTATGTGAAAAACCCAATAAATATAATGTTAAAAAAATAATGTCACAATTCTTTGTGTGTGTGCGTGCGTGCGTGCGTGTGTGTGTGTGTGTGTGTGTGTGTGTGTGTGTGTGTGTGTGTGTGTGTATGTTAGGTATGTGCCTAAGTGATGTTGCACTACATAGCAAGTTAGATCCGTTTCACATAAGTGAAGTTGATTTCTGAGAATAGGAGTGGCAAATAGGAAACAGACACCAGCTGCTGGTCCGCCCCCAGAATCCCCTGAACGTGGACATCATTATAAAGAAGGAAGGCAGGAGAGAAGGTCGCTCTGGACTTTGTCTCTAAAACATCAGTAACAGGAGGCTTAGTGAAGGTTGGTTATAGGCATAGGGTAACGCTTATGATATCAGACAAGTCACATATACAGACAAGACTTCAGAACGAGGTAAGTGGGGCTTTGTTTAAAGTGTAAAACGAGCCGTCTGTTACAACATATTTAAGTTTCACTTTCAATACAACGGTTTCCAAAAAATAACTCTGGCAAATCAGTTTGTAGAGTTGAAGAGATTCACATTATTATTTATTATTAATAATAATAATAATAATAATAATAATAATAATAATAATAATAATAATAATAATTATTATTATTATTATTATTATTATTATAATAATAATAATCACAATAATAATACTTATACTTATAAATATACGTATTTGTGTTGCGCCTTTTCATGTGGTGAAAACTAACAGCTGGTTTAAAACCAGCTGATGGGATCTCACTATGTGGATGTGTTGGGCCCTGGTTTGTGAATAACCATTGTCTATATGTTTAATCATCCAAATATTATGGTTGGTCACGTTATTGGTGTCAAACTGAAACTGAAACAATGTGAAAAGCCAAAGAACAGATCAGCACTCCCCCTGGTGTTCAAAGAGTGTACTGCTGTATGATGATGAGGACGTAGGCCTCCCTTATTCATAGGATCTATGTCCTGCCTGCTGTGGTATGAAGGAAGTCCACAGCTCGTCATTTACAAACACATTTAGAAAAAAAAGAAGGAAAGAAAATCAGGAGATATTGGATATTCAAGATATTGTTGATTTCAAAGGCTTTTATATGGCTTGACATTTGAAGCTTCACATGTTATTAGTTTTTTGTTTTAAATGATGGACTAAATCGTTTATAAGTGTCTATGAACAGTCAGATTAAATTAATTATTGTAGTAAAGTAAAGTAAAGACATCTCTAGTGAGGAGTAGATTAAACATGATTCACCCTCACCTTTAGTTTCAGAAACAAGCACTCCTGGTAATTAGGTAAGATACAACGTAGATCTAGATCTAGAATCCAGATCTGAAATGGGATTTGGACTAATGTAAGTGATTATTATGAAATCCTCATTATAATATTCAACCCTTTGTGGTTTTTGTTGTGGCTTATTACATTTTTTAAAGGAAACCGGGCAGTATGGAGTCAAGCATGGTGAGTATGTCCTAAGTGTTCAATGCTATTTGCATTGCTTTATTATAGTTCACTATATGTATGCCTTACAATAGGTTCTTACTAAAATAGACCATCTGCTTGTTGAATCTGAATCAACAGGGCCATCAAGAGGACCCACAGCCTGGGGACCTGATAGAAATCTATTGTGTTTTCTACAAGGATTGGGCTGTTTACGTTGGAGACGACTCTGTTGTTCACCTGGCCAACAGTAAGTAGACCTACCATGAGATACAAACCCCACTAGAAGGCCTGCTGACAACATCTCATGTTTCAAACATAGCCTACTTCCTATTTATATGTGTAGGCCTTCTTGGATGTGATTATGGATCTCAAATGTTATAGAAATATACACACGTTTAATGCATTAGAACATTTGTAAGGTTGTAATGGATAGTCTAAATTCTAGCATTGACTGCCTCCCTCTCCTGTGTCTTCATTTAAATAATAAAGGCGGACAAGATACAAATGTCCTTGTGAAGAAGGAGAAACTGCAAGATGTTGTTAACGGTTCCAAGTGGAAAATCAACAATTTGCTGGATGACAAGATTAAACCCTGGGAAGCCTCCCTCATCGTGAAGGAGGCCCTGTTGCAGGTCGGCGAGCACCAGTACAATGTCCTGGAGAATAACTGTGAACACTTCGCTACGCAGCTACGCTACGGCAAGAGGGGATCTCGACAGGTGAGCCGTCCTGGTGTGTAATGTGTGTACTGTTGCCACACATGCAGGCTATCATAAGGTTTTTAACTGAATGAAAGCCCAGCTTGCAAAGGAGGAGAGTGTTGTACTGGTGTTGTGAATCAGCAAGTATGTTAATTCATATGTTAATGTTTAACATTTTATCCATCTTGCCAAACTCATCCCCTGAACTGCGCTATAAAGTAGGAAGGCAGGAGAGAGGGTCGTTCTGGACATGTCTCTAAAACATCAGTAACAGTAACAGCACTAACACTTATGATATCAGATAAGACAGATATACAGACAATACTTTCTAACTTGGTAAGTGTTAAGGAGCAATCTGTTATTTCTGAAATGTATTTATGCTTTCAATACAATGGTTTCCAAAAAATAACTACAAGCAGACGAAGAGATGATTTGCATTCATAATAATTTAAATAGGTATTTAAAAAAACTTTTTACCAGTGAAACTCTGAGATATGGGCGTTTCAAAGTAAAAATATGAAGACGACAAAGAAGAAACCCTACAAAAACAGGTTCCCACAGATACTCCTGTATGAATACCTAGTAATAATAATAATAATAATAATAATAATAATAATAATAATAATAATAATAATAATAATAATAATAAAAAGAAGAAGAAAAAAACATACAAAAACAATCCACAGATACTCTAAATACCTAATAATAATAATAACTTAATCCATCCATCCATCCATTGTCTACTGCTTATCCGGCTTGGGTCACTGAGGCAGCAGCTTCAGCAGGGGACTCCAAACTTCCCTCTACCTGGCAACATGGACTAGCTCTGACTGGGGGATCCCAAGGCATTCCCAGGCCAGTGTGGAGATGTAATCAACCCACCTGTACCTTGGTCTACCCCGTGGTCTCCTTCCAGCTGGATGTGCCTGTAAAACCTCCCTCGGGAGGTGACCAGGAAGCATCCTTACTAAATGCCCAAGCCACCTCAACTGGCTCCTTTCTACGACGGAGGAGCGGCTCTACTCCGAGCGGCTCTTCTCCGAGCGGCTCTACTCGGTCACTCTCAAGGGTGACCAAGCTTCTCACCCTATCCTTAAGGGAAATGCCAGCCACCCTCCAGAGTAAACTCAGTTTGGCCGCTTGTATTTGCGATCTCGTCCTTTCGGTCATTGCCCATAGTTCCTACCCTCACCATGACCATAGGTGAGGGTAGGAATGAAGACTGAACGGTAGATCGAGAGCTTTTCCTTCTTGCTCATCTCACTTTTGGTCACAATGGTGTGGTAAAGGGCACCAAATACCGCTCCCGCTGCACCTATTCTCTGGTCAATCTCACGCTCCATCCTCCCCTCACTCAAGAACAAGACACGAGATACTTAAACTCCTTTACCTGGGGTAAGGACTCACTCCCCACTTGGAGTAGACAATCCACCGGTTTCCTGCTGAGAACCATAGCCTCAGATGTTGAGGTGCTGATCCTTAAAGCCGTACAAACTAACCCATTTTACTGTAGACCCCCGCTTGTTCCAACGTCTCCACCGAGCAACAGCCGTGCCACCGCCGCGCCACCTCCGTTCCGCCGTTGCGTCCCCGCCGAGCCACGGCCGAGCAGGACCGTAGCCCAGCAGCAGGGGGATTAGCTGAAATGGTAGAGCGCTCGCTTAGCATGCGAGAAGTAGCGGGATCGATGCCCGCATCCTCCAATTCTGTTTTCCCTCAGAATGCGTTACAGTGCACTGTTAAAGAAGGGTATGTGATATTAATGATATTACATGAATGGAAATAACTACTTTAAATGGTAATTATATGTCAGCACCGACTTATATTTGAGAGGACCTTGATGATCTCACGGAATGTATAACAGGGTACATCAACTTCTGTGTGGACAGTGTTGTTCCCACAGAGACTGTACGCTGTTTCCCCAACAACAAGCCGTGGGTCACCCGAGACATCAAGGTCCTGCTCAGTGAGAAGAAGAGGGCCTTCAGAGACGGGGACAGGGAGCAGATGAGGCGGGTTCAGAGGGAGCTGAAGGAGAGGATCCAGCAGGGCAAAGACAACTACAGGAGGAAGCTGGAGCACAAACTTCAGCAGAACAACCTGAAGGATGTGTGGAGTGGCATGAGGAGCATCACTGGCTACAAACAAATAAACAAACAAAATGATTAAATAGAGGAAATTTATCAGTAAATCCAACATTAAAACGATTCAATAAAGGAAATTAATCAATGAATCAAATAAAACAATAAACAAGGGATTGCAAACCCTGTATTACTATATACCAGCTTAGCTGTTATAACAGGTCTACCTTAGTTGAGGGGGGGGGGGGTGAACGTTAACGGGGGAGGGGGTGAGAGACACAAAGGCACTTTCGCGTGTCACCATAGCAACGGATATACATGTTGCAGAATCTTCGCCATAACTAACAAACTAAAGATTGTATACATTCATTGAACAAATATTTAATCTCACTCAAAATCTTATCAAACCGTATTTTAGAGTAACCTTAACATGTGTTTGGATCTGGAGAAAAAAAGTCATAAACACCTACATGTAAAAGTGTTATTTTAGACATGATTTCAGCTGCTCTGCTCGCCGACTGAAAGGGGCGGGAACAAACGTACGTTCGATTCCTGCCGTCCTTCTTTATGAAGCGGTCCAGGTTCAGGGGATTCTGGGGGCAGAGATAAGCAGCTGGTGGATCATTTCTCTTTTGCCAATCCTTTTCTCGGATATCAACTTTGGTATCTAACTTGCTATGAAGTGCTGAATAACATTAGGCGCATTATACCTAACCAGTGGCGGCTGGTGCATTTTTCACCAGGGGGGGCTATACCATTTTACCAGCTATACACCCCCCCCCCCCCCGTTGGACTTCACGATCGCGACACCCATATATATATATACCTGCTTGTTTAAATCACTCACGAAAACTATATCAATCACTCAACAAAAATATATATATATCGGCACACACTGACAAAAAACACTGACATATATTTGTAAGTGTGTGTGTGTGTGTGTGTGTGTGTGTGTGTGTGTGTGTTTTTGCGTATGTGTTTGTGCGTGTGTGCATGCGTGTGTGTGTCTGTGTGTGAGTGTGCGTCTGTGCGTGTGCATCTCTGTGTGTGTGTGTGTGTGTGTGTGTGTGTGCGTGTGTGTGTGTGTGTGTGTGCGTCTGTGTGTGTGTGTGTGTGTGTGTGTGTGTGCGTGTGTGTGTGTGTGCCCGCAGAGACAGAGCATAATATGCTTTTCCTAGTAGTACACTGTGACGCACACAAATGACGTCTTCCGTGGGGCGTTTTGAAACGCACCCCACGGGGAGACGTTTTGAGGACGCTGATTGGCTACATTTCATGTCACTCGTTTATATCTTGAATCAGCAATTGGCTAAACTGCTACAGAGACCCGCCTCCGTGGGGCGATTTGAAAAGCGCCCCAGCAGCATCGTCATACAAATGCGCCCTTAAGGCTGCAGTGTACTAGGCATATGTGTACTAGGAAAAGCATATTATGTTGCGCAAATTATTTTAAAATCATATTTTACACATATTTCGGGGTGCATTCCATATTTTAAACACACACATATTGACAATTTATATATATATATATTTGTAATTTAAATTTTTTAAATTTTTTAAATTTTTTAAATTGTTGTTTGTGCGTGTGGTTTAGGGGGGGCGGCGCCCCATCGCCCCCTATGGGCCAGCCGCCACTGGCCACGGTAATGGTTGGCAGGTGCGTGTGTGCGCCTCTAGCGCACGCGGCCTGGCCACGCCCCCTGTCAACCACCGTAACCGTGACACTTAACGTCAACACCCTGCCTTGGGTGGCATGTTAAAGTTGAATTCAATTTGAAATAAAGTTTAAATGTAGTGTGTTCTGCTGCCAATAATCTCCGATTAATCTCAGCAATTCAATTTCCCACGGTCGGCCGAAGGTTTCATACCATCGGGAGGTGACGTGACGCCTCCGTGACCGAGTTCGAACGCATCGTACTCTCAATACGACGTTGTTGTCACGGTTACGGTGGTTGACAGGGGGCGTTGCCAGGCCGCGTGCGCTAGAGGCGCACACACACGCACCTGCCAACCATTACCGTGGCTAATTACCATTGATCTCACCTGGGGGCTATTTATACAGCGGCGTCAGTGAGAGACGTCGCTCGTTCGTACTACGTGTCAACCGGTACGCTACCAGTCCCCAGGTGACATTCATCCCTGGTCCTGATCACCCTGCTACGGACTATCGGAGAGATAGTCCGCCCGTCTGCTGTTCCAGCCACCCTCGTCGGTCCCGGAGTTCCGTACGTCATCTACCTGTCGGTACGACGCACCTCGACCTCCCGGTAACCTGACCATCGCCTGTCCCCAACGATCCCTACGTCTCCTACCTGTCGGCTTGACACACCTCGATCTCCCGGTCCCAGCTCCCTCGTCGGTCCTGGGGAATCGCCTTCTATTGTGTTTTGTGCCATTAATAAACCCCTGTTCTTCCTTTCCTGGTCTCCGCCTGCGTTCTGGGTCCAACCTCACCACACACAGTCGTGACAGTTGTGTAGCCATCGTGTGGCCATCGTCTGTCCTGCGGGTATAAACTACTATAAACATTAGCATCTTCATGTTGCCTTCGTGTGTGGTTCGGGTGCCTTCGTGTGAGCTTCTGTAGGTATCATACTTTCTTCGGCGGTTGATTGGCTGTTGTCCAAGTTCGGGGCCAACTTCGCACAAAATTCAAAATTCCATATTCGTGTGTCCATCTGGTGTCAATTTCGGGACTGTGTGACAGGGGCATTAGGAATCCTACGAACCATGAGAA
Source organism: Muraenolepis orangiensis (assembly GCA_027704905.1). Lineage (NCBI taxonomy): Eukaryota > Metazoa > Chordata > Actinopteri > Gadiformes > Muraenolepididae > Muraenolepis > Muraenolepis orangiensis. The sequence goes on along the minus strand of CM051001.1, from coordinate 1,317,476 downwards.
TGCGTTGTACACACGCACGCACACACACATGCATACACGCACACACGCACACACACATAAATACACGCACACACGCACACACACGCACACACGCACACACAAGCACACACCCATGCATACGCACACACTAGTGATGGGAATTCCGGCTCTTTTGAGTGAGCCGGCTCATTTGGCTCGGCTCACCAAGAAGAGCCGGCTCTTTCGGCTCCCAAACGGCTCTTCTATATATACCTCATATACCTTTTATTTACATGAAAGAGGTGGTGGTTCTTGATGTCCAGCAATCAGTGGTAAACTGCAGTAGCTTCCTTAACCCTGGCCTGCAGTGAAGCACGTTCTCTATCATACAGTCTCGGAATGATTTTTTGAGAGTGTTTTCCTGCTTGGAGGAACATACATTGGATTGAGAGCCTGTGTGAAGCTTCAGAATCCCTTGTCCTCCACAATGGAAAATGGTTGGAAATCACAAAAGCCTTTGCTATTGCCATTCATTGCATATAAATTGGCTTATTGAGGTCTGTGTAGCTGTTGGTGTTTGGGTACCTGATGCATGGGGGATAGATCCTGTAGCTGCAGCAGCAACAGGTGGAGTAGACCACTGGCAGAAGCAGGCAGTCTGACCTGCCTTTTTTCTTCCAACTAAACTGTTGGATGCACAGTTCTCAAATGCCTGTGGAGGTGGTTTGTGGACCCTACTCTCATATAGAGCAGGGTCCACAAACCACCTCCACAGGCACTTGAGAACTGTGCATGTCATGTTGCAAATTCTGCATTCTGCCTTTGTGTTTGCACAATTGTTAAAATGCAGCCAAATGCTGCTTCTTTTCCTACTTTCACTCATCTTATTTGCGCGACGCAAACTGACACTTCACCGTGTGAAGTGTCACCCCTCCCTCTGTTCAGCTATCAGCAGTGGCGGCTGGCCCATAGGGGGCGATGGGGCGCCGCCCCCCCTAAACCACACGCACAAACAAAATATAAAAAAATAATAATAATAAAAAAAATATATATATAAATTGTCAATATGTGTGTTTAAAATATGGAATGCACCCAGAAATATGTGTAAAATATGATTTTAAAATAATTTGCGCAACATAATATGCTTTTCCGAGTACACATATGCCTAGTACACTGCAGCCCCCCCCCGTTGGACTTCACGATCGCGACAACACCCCCCCCCCCCGTTGGACTTCGACAACGCCGTACAACAGTGTACACATGAGTTCCTACTGACCTATACTGTTTACAAAAGATGCCTGAAAAAATAAACATTTTAAAAAGTGGCCGCGATGTCTATCCCATGTCACTCTATTATTGATTTAGAGGAGGGGGCGGGGCCCCATGGTCGGACCTGCGGGGGAGCCCCGAAATATTGCGCAACGCCACTGCTCCTCACGTGATGCACAGCATGACATGCAGTCATGAGAGTGACATTCAGCCACTGCATGTACGCGGAGCAAACGTAAAAAAATTAATAACGGCTCGTTCGCGGGTGCGAGCCGGCTCCCGTCGTTCACTAAAAAGAGCCGGCTCTTTGAGCCGGCTCGTTCGCGACCGACACATCACTAGCACACACACACATGCACACACACACACGCACACACACCTCTATACATACACACACCACCTACGTAATTTTTGAACCTCAATGAGGATCAAACTTTTATTGGATTGACGGTAGTGCTGCGTTTGTTTACTTCCAGAAACATCACCACTTATGAAGAAATATGACAACTGACTAGAGTTATAACAATTAACTTGGCACGGACTGGTCTCTAAACATGTGCTTAATATGTGTTTATTGTGGTGGAACGTTATGGGACATAATTCACTGTACAATGAAATGCTTACTCCCATTCCTTCCCGCAGTATACTTTTTTATTAAACAATACTATAAAACATACTATATACAATAAGAATGAACATAAAAATAACAATATTTACATATTTGAAATTGTGAAAGAAATTGTTTGGGTTGGTTTTGCGTTTTGTTCATGTGATGTTGTGTCGTGTTGAGAAAGGGGGAATCATGGAAAGCCGGTGGAAGTCATCGTATGTTCAGCTGTGTTCTGTGTTATGGTAAGTATTCCATTGTACTTATATAATAAGTACAATGATTATAAATATATATAATATAATAAAATCATCTTCAATCTTGTTATCAGATTACTTCTTCTGGGTGTATGTTTGGACCTGTATTTTAATGATGTTTACTTCCAATTCCCACCTGTGGATGCATGCCCCTCATCCTGGACGTATGCTAGGGCAGCAGATGGTATCTGTTGTTAGATGAGAAACTGGGTTGTTTGTGTGCAAGCATGCAAGCAACTTGTGGGTTTATCTTGTGCACACTGGCACGGACCGATGTCTTTATCTGGTCCTCACAATAGCCCTGTCTCAAGACCTCTCATTCACACTGTTGGAACATCAGATTAGTGTACACGCACACACACACACACACACACACACACACACACACACACACACACACACACACACACACACACACACACACACACACACACACACACACACACACACACACACAAACACGCACACCCACACACTCACACACACACTCACACACGCACACACTCACACACATACTCACACACGCACACACACACAGTCACATGCACAGACTCGGCTGCCAGAGGCTAATAGAGCTAATAGCAGAGTTTGCAGCAGGACAAAGCAATATATTTCTCCCATTGCTTCACAACAACAGTAGCTAGTAGTAGTAGTAGTAGTAGTTCATAGCATATTGCTGGGGAATGGATAGAGCTACAGCCAGTCCACCCAGAAGACGTGTCGGTGGCTCATTTGAGATAATAGCTGACCTCTATATCGCCGTCACAGAAGGATTCAACCCAGTCAGTCCGTCCGCCCGCCAGAAGCAGATCTTGCAACAAGTCACAGTTCAGGAAAACACACATGAACACACACACAGCTTTTAGCAGCGCTATGCTCTTGTAAAAAGAATGATCTTATGAGAAGTGTTGTTGGTACATTTGCAAATGCACGTAGCAAATACAACAAATGCACGATATCAGTGCTAGGTAACTAGCCCGTTGCTAACAGTTAGCAATAATTAGCCCCCAGTATGCTAAGGGCTGCTATAACTAACATATACCTTTTATTTACATGAAAGAGGTGGTGGTTCTTGATGTCCAGCAATCAGTGGTAAACTGCAGTAGCTTCCTTAACCCTGGCCTGCAGTGAAGCACGTTCTCTATCATACAGTCTCGGAATGATTTTTTGAGAGTGTTTTCCTGCTTGGAGGAACATACATTGGATTGAGAGCCTGTGTGAAGCTTCAGAATCCCTTGTCCTCCACAATGGAAAATGGTTGGAAATCACAAAAGCCTTTGCTATTGCCATTCATTGCATATAAATTGTCTTATTGAGGTCTGTGTAGCTGTTGGTGTTTGGTACCTGATGCATGGGGGGTAGATCCTGTAGCTGCAGCAGCAACAGGTGGAGTAGACCACTGGCAGAAGCAGGCAGTCTGACCTGCCTTTTTTCTTCCAACTAAACTGTTGGATGCACAGTTCTCAAATGCCTGTTTGCAGCAGGACAAAGCAATATATTTCTCCCATTGCTTCACAACAACAGTAGCTAGTAGTAGTAGTAGTAGTAGTTCATAGCATATTGCTGGGGAATGGATAGAGCTACAGCCAGTCCACCCAGAAGACGTGTCGGTGGCTCATTTGAGATAATAGCTGACCTCTATATCGCCGTCACAGAAGGATTCAACCCAGTCAGTCCGTCCGCCCGCCAGAAGCAGATCTTGCAACAAGTCACAGTTCAGGAAAACACACATGAACACACACACAGCTTTTAGCAGCGCTATGCTCTTGTAAAAAGAATGATCTTATGAGAAGTGTTGTTGGTACATTTGCAAATGCACGTAGCAAATACAACAAATGCACGATATCAGTGCTAGGTAACTAGCCCGTTGCTAACAGTTAGCAATAATTAGCCCCCAGTATGCTAAGGGCTGCTATAACTTTCCACGCATGCCCAGTAACTACTACGCATACTTAGTGATTTTGGTAAATGCAACGTACAGAAAATACAGAGAGAAGTTGTGACTACATACACTATTACTTGCCATTTTCCGGAAGCAGACTAATCGTTTATGAATTCATGAATCTTTTAGCAGAGGCATTGATCCAAAAGATTGGTATTTATTGTGTAGATACTTGGGGCTGGCAGTCAGCACCGGAGCCACCAGATGGAATGGGATGTTGGATATGAAACCATGCACCAATTAGATCGCAGATTTACCATTTTATGGTTCAGAGTCAGAATCAGAATGCCTTTTATTGTTGTTGCACAACAGAGAAAGACAGAGAAATTGTATAGCAATCCTCACGGTCTCTCTTTACACACACACAACAGCAATTGAAAATATGAATTATTAAAAATGAAACAAAACATAAAAAATGTATTTGAATCGCCAAATATGGGTAGAAAAAAATAGATATGAACATATTGCAGCAGTGGAGGCTCGTCCATTGAGGAAAGGGAGGACCATCCTCCCGAACATTTCAGAGAAAAAAAAACTTAAGTTATGTAAGTTAAATACACATCAATTTAACAGATTAATCTGTGAATAATTTTTCTAACGCTTCAAAGTCACACAAATAGAGTAAACTCCCATTGAGGTCCATTCTAAACTCCCGGACCCGAGCGGCCGGTGAGTCCTGGTTTAACATGAGTGTGTGAGTACGGCGCTAAGGGAGGACTATCCTCCCTGAGGGCGGGGCTAGCCAGAGGCTGTGAACCAATCAGCAGAGGTCACTGCGCTGGTGAATACCCAATCAGAGTTTTGGGGGGCAGGTTACCATCATGCAAGGATCTATCTTGATTCATTCATTAATTCCGCGTTCCAGAAAAAGTCAAAAGTAATTTACTTTGAATTGATTTTAGATTGTAGTCTTGAGTTCCTCCTCAAAGCGTTCAGCTGCATGAGGCCAAACGTAAACAGAAAGCATGGCTGACCGTGACAAGGTGGTGTTTCTTTGGGTCGCGATTAGACAATTGACGTGAATTACGTGCATTACTGCTTTTACTTTATGATAGTATGTCTTTCTTTAATTAAATACATCAAACGATTCTCTCTCAAATCTCACTAAATTTTAAATACCGTTAGTTTTGTTCGATAGCACGAGCCACTATGCATGAAACTTCTATTCAGATTTTCAAATTTTCATCATAAATGGATTAATTGCTGAATAGCTTTTTTTCATTGTAGTGTATTTTTATACCCTAGGTATAAAAATAAAACACTGTCTGTGATACTGTATGCATCGTAAGGGCCCTGCGTGTTGAGACGACCAACGGGCGTTGCCAGGAATGCGACCCCCTGGGGTTTGTGCTTGTAAACTTGTGACGGGACAGCAAAGGCACCGTGACCAACCAGAGTAGTGGATACTGGTTGTACCTCAAGACCAATAGGATTAGTCGATGTTTGTTTACCTTGACCAACAGTCAGTAGTAGTAGTTTGTGATACTATTTTCTATATAATGTGTGGTAAAGGAGCGCGTCGCCAGTCTGTGAATTTGCATGGCAGGCTCCATCTTGCTACAGTAGATGCTTTCATTTGATGCTTTTGTTCAATAAAGATATTGAACTTAGTATCCGGACCTCTCTTAAAGATTCTTATTTCCACCCGAGTAGAAATGATACTACATCATCAAAACAACGCTTCTTGACCCACAAATACACTGTCAACATTGATAGTGAGGCACCTTCCTTCCTCTCCTACTATTACAACCACCAGCCGCCCCTGTATTGCAGTGGCCCTAGATGTACAAGTAGAGAACATTTGGGAATGCATATACATACAAAGGTGTGGTTTGATGTTAACATGTAACTAAGTATTGTAGTATTGCTGCAGTACAGTAATGTAAGTAACACAGAACAGTCAGGGTCAGTGTTTGACAGTGTTCAATACAGTATTGTAGTGATACAGAGGAGTGTGTGTGTGTGTGTGTGTGTGTGTGTGTGTGTGTGTGTGTGTGTGTGTGTGTGTGTGTGTGTGTGTGTGTGTGTGTGTGTGTGTGTGTGTGTGTGTGTGTGTGCGCGTGCGTTCAGTGCATGAAAGATACCAGTTTTGATATGAGAGAGAGAGAGAGAGAGAGAGTGTGTGTGTGTGTGTGTGTGTGTGTGTGTGTGTGTGTGTGTGTGTGTGTGTGTGTGTGTGTGTGTGTGTGTGTGCAGTGCAGTGCATGGAAGATAAGAGTATTTATAAGAGAGAACGTGTGTGTGTGTGTGTGTGCGTGTGTGTGTGTGTGTGTGTGTGTGTGTGTGTGTGTGTGTGTGTGTGTGTGTGTGTGTGTGTGTGCGAGTGTGTGTGTGTGTGTGTGTGTGTTCATTGGTGAAGCGTCAGGGCCTTCAAGGTATTCAGAGAAGACCTGGAACCCTCAGATGAAACAACAAAAAATCGAATTAATTGTATTAATGCAGTCAGACCTAGTGCTGGAGTCCTGGAATGGGGCTGAGTTGAGTGATGGGATGTCTAAGGACTCTACCCTAGATCACTGTGTGGGTATAGACCGCCACAGTTTGTCTGTCTGCAAGATAACCTCAGAAAAAGGGATTTAGGAATTGGACAAAACTGATTATGTTTGGCGTAAATCCGAATTTGAATCTGGATCGGTACCAGGGGACATATGCACAAGTACAATGGAATACAGTGGAATCCCATTCCCTCCCGCAGTATGAATTTCCTATAATTTAACCCTATATACTATGCTATGTACAATACTTACTTTACAAACTATTCACCACTATACTATAATAATTATGTACACAATAAAAGGAACAATATAAAGAACAATAAAGTGACTGATGGATGATATATGCGTATGTGAATTGTGTAAAAAGCATTTAAAAAGCATTTTAAAGTGCCAGTAGTGCAGCAGCATCATGAATACAGTGCAGTTACTGCAATGAGTTCAGAAAGTCCAGCAAAAGTATGACAGTGTGATGTCATTTGGATGACAATAGTTGATAGTGGCAGCACTCATAGAAGTTTAGTAGAATCCACTCAATCCATTTAATCCTCCAGATGTAGATTTAGATTAAGAGTTTAAAAATGTCCAATCTTTAACTTTTACCAGCAGCACAACTTAGCATTTTCATTCTCCATTCTGCCAGAATGTATGGATCTCTGTCAATAATGAACGCACAGTATTATGTATTGCAGTGATTAAGGTGGATATTAACAGTTTAAATAACCTAATGACGTAGTATAATTCTAGTTTCATTAGTAATCGGAGATTAAATAAATGGAACAATTGCCACTTTATTTGAACTTTCCACTTTATACAAATAATGGAACCTGTTTCAGATTCCTTATATATTTTAAGAGAGGCTGGCTTGTCTTATTATAGACTTCTCCAATGAACAAAATATGATAATGAGTTTACAAGTGTTGGAAACAAGTTTCCTCTGAAAACAAATGATGACTTTATTCTGAGAGTAAGAAGGTATTGTGGAGAGGAAGTGTGGTCTGGTGCTCTCTGGCTTTGACGGTCCTGGAACTGTTCAAACCACAAAGAACACATTCATTCATATTTAATACACATGTTTAATATTGATCATTGTTGTCATATATACCGTATTGACCCGAATATAAGACGACCCCGATTATAAGACGACCCCTCTTTTTCAAGACTCATTTTTGTAAAAACATTTTTTTTTTGAAGAAGAAGACCAAATCTTTTTTTTATAAAGAAAATGTTTTTTTTGGAAAATAATGATAACACACATCACACATTGTGTTCAAATGTGCCTAACTTGGCAAACAAAAACAAAACAGGCTAGATAGATTGCAATGAAACAGTAGTGCAATAAAACAGAACATCAGTCTATTGGTCACATCACGTCGTCTCATTCAGCTCGTCTTCTACATCGCTGGTTGTTCCTCTCACTCCCGCTATCGTCACTCACGTTGTCTGCTCCCCGTCTCCTCCCACATCACGTCATCCTCGCTGTCTCCTCACACATCACGTCATCCTCGCTGTCTCCTCCCACATCACGTCATCCTCGCTGCCATCCATGGCATTTGATACGCAGCATTTCTTAACCCATTAATGATGCTTTCTGGGGAAACGTCAGCCCATGCTTGCAAGATCCATTCACAGAGCAAACGTATTGCAGGCTTTTGGATTTTTCCAGACGTGTCAGTGTGTGATTAGCAGCCAGGAGCCACTCTGTGGATCTCTTGCGCAGATGAACCTTGAATGGTTTGTTAACGACCACATCCAACACCTGCAGCTGGCTTGTCATTCCGCCCGGTATGATCACTAGGTCACCATTCAACTCTTTCACTTGCTTTTTGACTGGCGTTTTGAAGTGTCCACGGAAAGCATCCAGAATCAACATGTTCCTCTTCTTTCTGAGTCCCCCACGCCGTCTGCCCCACACCACCTTGAGCCAGTCCACCACAAGCTCCGTCTCCATCCAGCCCTTTGCCTGGGCACTACCATAATCCCCCACGTACGGGGGAAGTTGTGTCCCATCTGCGAGGCGCGTTAACATGACCGTTACTCGGCTCTTCTCGTTTCCAGTAGATCAGTAGATCACTGATTTGTCGTCTTTCCTATGCCCAGTGACAGATGTTGGCATGTCAAAATACACAGGCGTTTGATCAGCATTGCCCATCTGATCAAGGGGGTATGAGTGCTTCTTCCTTAACTTCATCACAAATCGCTGATAAGACAGGAGCTTCTCTCTGAAGTCTGAGGGCAGGCGCTGGGCTTGTCCTGCGTCGCAATGACAGGTGTTTGATGTCTCTGCTTCGTTTATCACCATTATCTTAAAATTGGCATCGTAACTTCGTCTCTCCTGTTTATTAACTTGCCCTACTTTTGAGCCACTTTTTTCAAATCGTCTTATATTCGGGTCAATACGGTAGTCATTCAAATAGAAGATGTGTGGTACAATTTGAATCAGTTTGTTCTTCCTGACACTTAACAAAAACATTTATCAATAAAGTTATTTATGTGACAATTTTCTGTGTGTGTGTGTGTCTGTGTGTGTGTGTGTGTGTGTGTGTGTGTGTGTGTGTGTGTGTGTGTGTGTGTGTGTTAGGTATGTGCCTAAGTGATGTCGCACTACCTAGCAAGTTAGATCCGTTTCACATAAGTGAAGTTGATTTCTGAGAATAGGAGTGGCAAATAGGAAACAGACACCAGCTGCTGGTCCGCCCCCAGAATCCCCTGAACGTGAACATCATTATAAAGAAGGAAGTTAGGAGAGAAGGTCGCTCTGGACTTTGTCTCCAAAACATCAGTAACAGGAGGCTTAGTGAAGGTTGGTTATAGGCATAGGGTAACGCTTATGATATCAGACAAGTCACATATACAGACAAGGCTTCAGAACGAGGTAAGTGGGGCTTTGTTTAAAGTGTAAAACGAGCCATCTGTTACAACATATTTAAGTTTCACTTTCAATACAACGGTTTCCAAAAAATAACAGTTTATAGAGTTGAAGAGATTCTAATAATAATTATTATTATTATAATAATAATAATATTCACAATAATAGTACTTCCAAATGTTATGGTTGGTCACGTTATTGGTGTCAAACTGAAACTGAAACAATGTGAAAAGCCACGGAAACACAACTGATCATCACTCCCCCTGGTGTTCAAAGAGTGTACTGCTGTATGATGATGGGGACGTAGGCCTCCCTTATTCATAGGATCTATGTCCTGCCTGCTGTGGTATGAAGGAAGTCCACAGCTCGTCATTTACAAACACATTTAGAAAAAAAGAAGAAAACAAAATCAGGAGATATTGGATATTCAAGATATTGTTGATTTCAAAGGCTTTTATATGGCATGACATTTTACTAAGCTTCACATGTTATGTGTTTGTGTTTTAAATGATGGACTAAATCGTTTATAAGTGTCTATGAAAAGTCAGATTAAATGAATTATTGTTCTTTGGTCTATTGTTCACACATTGATGCGTGTTGAACTAAAGCGACGGGTGGAGTGAACAATAAATGTTAAGTAAAGACATCTCTAGTGAGGAGCAGATTAAACATGATTCACCCTCACCTTTAGTTTCAGAAACAAGCACACCTGGTAATTAGGTAAGATACAACGTAGATCTTGATCTAGAATCCAGATCTGAAATGGGATTTGGACTAATGTAAGTGATTATTATGAAAACCTCATTATAATATTGAACCCTTTGTGGTTTTTGTTGTGGCTTATTACATTTCTTTAAAGGAAACCGGGCAGTATGGAGTCAAGCATGGTGAGTATGTCCTGTTCAATGCTATTTGCATTGCTTTACTATAGTTTACTATATGTATGCCTTACTATAGGTTCATACTAAAAGAGACCATCTGCTATTGTTGAATCAGAATCAACAGGGCCATCAAGAGGACCCACAGCCTGGGGACCTGATTGAAATCGATCGTGTTTTCTACAAGCATTGGGCTGTTTACGTTGGAGACGACTCTGTTGTTCACCTGGCCAACAGTAAGTAGACCTACCATGAGATACAAACCCCACTAGAAGGCCTGCTGACATCAGCTCATGTTTCAAACATAGCATACTTCCTATTTATATGTGTAGGCCTTCTTGGATGTGATTATGGATCTCAAATGTTATAGAAATATACACACGTTTAATGCATTAGAACATTTGTAAGGTTGTAATGGATAGTCTAAATTCTAGCATTGACTGCTTCCCTCTCCTGTGTCTTCATTTAAATAATAAAGGCGGACGAGATACAAATGTCCCTGTGAAGAAGGAGAAACAGCAAGATGTTGTTAACGGTTCCAAGTGGAAAATCAACAATTTGCTGGATGACAAGATTAAACCCTGGGAAGCCTCCCTCATCGTGAAGGAGGCCCTGTTGCAGGTCAACACTGAGCACCAGTACGATGTCCAGCAGAACAACTGTGAACACTTCGCTACGCAGCTACGCTACGGCAAGAGGGGATCTCGACAGGTGAGCCGTCCTGGTGTGTAATGTGTGTACTGTTGCCACACATGCAGGCTATCATAAGGTTTTTAACTGAATGACAGCCCAGCTTGCAAAGGAGGAGAGTGTTGTACTGGTGTTGTGAATCAGCAAGTATGTTAATTAATATGTTAATGTTTAACATTTTATCCGTCTTGCCAAACTCATCCCCTGAACTGCGCTATAAAGTAGGAAGGCAGGAGAGAGTTGTTCTGGACATTGTCTCTAAAACATCAGTAACAGTAACAGCACTAACACTTATGATATCAGATAAGACAGATATACAGACAATACTTTCTAACTTGGTAAATGTTAAGGAGCAATCTGTTATTTCTGAAATGTATTTATGCTTTCAATACAATGGTTTCCAAAAAATAACTACAAGCAGACGAAGAGATGATTTGCATTCATAATAATTAAAATAGGTATTCAATAAGGTATTTAACAAAACTTTTTACCAGTGAAACTCTGAGATATGGGCGTTTCAAAGTAAAAATATGAAGACGACAAAGAAGAAACCCTACAAAAACAGGTTTCCACAGATACTCCTATATGAATACCTAGTAATAATAATAATAATAATAATAATAATAAAAAGAAAAAGAAAAAAACATACAAAAACAATCCACAGATACTCTAAATACCTAATAATATTAATAATAACATAATCCATCCATCCATCCATTGTCTACTGCTTATCCGGGTTGGGTCACTGAGGCAGCAGCTTCAGCAGGGGACTCCAAACTTCCCTCTACCTGGCAACATTGACCAGCTCTGACTGGGGGATCCCGAGGCGTTCCCAGGCCAGTGTGGAGATGTAATCAACCCACCTGTACCTTGGTCTACCCCGTGGTCTCCTTTCAGCTGGATGTGCCTGTAAAACCTCCCTCGGGAGGTGACCAGGAAGCATCCTTACTAAATGCCCAAGCCACCTCAACTGGCTCCTTTCTACACGACGGAGCAGCGGCTCTACTCCGAGCGGCTCTTCTCCGAGCGGCTCTACTCGGTCACTCTCAAGGGTGACCAAGCTTCTCACCCTATCCTTAAGGGAAATGCCACCCTCCAGAGTAAACTCAGTTTGGCCGCTTGTATTTGCGATCTCGTCCTTTCGGTCATTGCCCATAGTTCCTACCCTCACCATGACCATAGGTGAGGGTAGGAATGAAGACTGAACGGTAGATTTTCCTTCTTGCTCATCTCAGTTTTGGTCACAATGGTGTGGTAAAGGGCACCAAATACCGCTCCCGCTGCACCTATTCTCTGGTCAATCTCACGCTCCATCCTTCCCCTCACTCAAGAACAAGAACCCGAGATACTTAAACTCCTTTACCTGGGGTAAGGACTCACTCCCCACTTGGAGTAGACAATCCACCGGTTTCCTGCTGAGAACCATAGCCTCAGATGTTGAGGTGCTGATCCTCATCCCAGCCACTTCACACTCAGCTGCAAACCAATCCAGTGAGTGCTGAAGGTCACATACTGATGACACAAACAGGACCACATCATCTGAAAAAAGCAGCAATGCAATCCTGAGCCCATCATACTGCAACCCCTCCCCTCTCTACAATTCCTTGAAATCCTGTCCATGAATATCACAAACAGGATGGGTGACAAAGCGCAGCCCTGGAAACCAACACCCACTGAGAACAGGCCCGACTTACGACTGAGAATCCGGACACAGCTCTTGCTTTGGTAGTACAGAGATTGGATGACCCTTAGTAGTGACCCCCAGACCCCATCCTCCCGCAGCACCCCTCACAGTATTTCCCGGGGTACACGGTCATATCACTTCTCCAAACCCACAAAGCACATGTTGACGGGATAGGCATATTCCCAAGCCCCCTTCAGGATCTTTGCAAGAGTGAAAAGCTGGTCCGTTGTTCCACGACCAGACCGGAATCCGCATTGTTCCTCTTCAATCTGAGGTTCGACTATCGGCCGAACCTTCCTTTCCAGCACCTTGGAGTAGACTTTGCCAGGGAAGCTGATTTGTGATATACCCCTGTAATTGGCACACACCCTCTGGTCCCCCTTTTTTAACAAGGGTACCACCACCCTCGCTTGCCACTCCTTTGGCGCTGTCCCAGACTTCCACGCAATGTTGAAAAGCCTTGTCATCCACAACAGCCACTCAACACCCAGAGCCTTCAGCATTTCTGGATGGATCTCATCAACCAAGGGACCCCACCATCTGGGTAGGGGGAGAGTGGGAGGAAAACGGTTTCCTTGAGCTTAAAGCTCAAAAGCAACAGACCAAATAACAAAAACCTGACGGTGGCGTGGCAAGACGTGGAAACAAAACGCTGGAGAGCTCGGCATAACACACAAGACAATCTGACATTCACAGACAGTGAATGCCTGGACCTATTTATGCCAAGAGACATCACCAGGTGCAGACAATAATGACATCACAAACAATCACAGGGGGCGGTAGGAAGACAGACCCAGAGGAAGACAGAGAAATAAAACCCTGGAACTTAACTAAACATTACACATAAATAAAACAGAAAACTTGACAAACATTCACACAGTTGGCGACGCACAACAGCAGTATAAATCTCCAAAACAACACCATAAAAATTAAAATAATATGTACAGTAAAAATAAACCAAAAAAGAGCAGTAAAGTCACTTAAATGATATGTACATGTTTTTAGTTTTTTTTACAAAAATCTTCTAAAGAATTTAAAGTGCCAGCAGTGCATTAGCATCATGAATACAGTGCAGTACAGTGCAGTAACTGTGATGAGTCCAGAAAGTCCAGCAATGTTATGAAAGTGAAAGTGGCAGCACTCCTAGCAGTTCAGTAGGCGCACTGCCTGTTGATAAAAACTATCCTTAAACCTGGTAGTCCTTGTATAGATGCTGCGCAACCGGCAACCAGACAGTAGGGGGGAGAAGAGATGGAGCCCAGGGTGGTTGCAGTCTTTTATGATGAACATGGCCTTCTTCCGACATCTGGTCCTAAAGATCTCCTCAATGCATGGAAGTGCACACCCGATGACCTTCTCTGCCATCCTCACGACCCTCTGGATGGCTTTCTTGTCCCGTGCAGTGGTGTTCCTGTGCCACACAGTGACGCCACTCGTCAGGACGCTCTCTACGGTGCCACGGTAGAAGTTCACTAGCCACCTCTGGCCTATTCCGCTTTTTCTGAGGCACCGCAGAGCATAGAGGCGCTGGTGTGCCTTCTTCAGCATAACCTCCGTGTTGCGGGTCCACGGAAATCTGTAGTCCAAGGAAACGGAAGCAGCTGACGACTTCCACCGGTGTCCCCGTCCAGGCTGATTGTGGAGTGGGTTCCCCCGGTGGCTCCTGAAGTCCACGATGAGCTCCTTGGTCTTGCTGACATTCAGTAAGAGGCTGTTGTCCTCACACCATCGCGTCAGCTGGACTACCGCATCTCTGTACTCTACTACTTTTTCGCCCTCGCTTATCAGGCCGATGACTGTGGTGTCGTCTGCAAACTTTTATTATTGCTGTGCGTGGCAGTACAGTCATGTGTGTACAGCGAGTACTGCTGGGGACTGAGGCAGCAGCCTTGGGGTGCTCCGGTGTTGAGAACCATCGTGGATGAGATGTTATTCCCAATCTTCACCACTTGAGGCCTGCCAGTCAGGAAGTACATAATCCAGTTACAGATGGGGGCACCCAGGTTCCTCAGTTTCAGGACCAGCATGGAGGGAACGATGATGTTGAACGCCAAGCTGTAGTCAATGAACAGCAGTCTGACGTAGGTGTTCCTCCTGTCTAGGTACTGCAGGGCCGTGTGTAGTGCCAGGGAAATGGTGTCGTCTACAGACCTGTTTGGTCTGTATGAACTCAAGAACTACAGACCGGTATCCCTTTTAACCTTCTTATCCAAAACTCTTGAAAGTGCTGTCTTTAACCAATTGTCCTTGTACCTCAACCAGAACTTCCTCTTGGATCTCCACCAATCTGATTTTAAGGTGGGTCACTTGACAGAAACTGCCCTTCTGGCAGTGACAGAGTCGCTCCATGTTGCTCGAGCGAATTCTCTCTCTTCGGTCCTGATACTCCTGGACCTGTCTGCAGCATTCGACACTGTTAACCACCAGATTCTCCTCTCCACCCTTGAGAGGATGGGTGTCTCGGGCTCTGCTCTCTCCTTGTTTGCATCCTACCTGACAGGTCGCTTGTACCAGATGGCACTGGGAGGGTCTGTGTCAGAACCACGCAGACTGACTGCTGGGGTTCCACAAGGATAGGTCATGGGTCCTCTTCTCTTCTCCCTCTACACAACATTCCTTGGTTCTGTTATCGACTCCCATGACTAATCCTACCACTGCTATGCTGATGACACCCAACTTGTCTTGTCGTTTTCGCCCTCAGAAACGCAGAAAAGTTGAAACACGCATTGCCACGTGCTTAGCAGACATCTCAAAGTAGATGTCGATGCACCACCTAAAGCTCAACCTTGACAAGACTGAGCTAGTGTTCTTCCCGGCAAAGGGTTGTCCGCACCGAGACCTGGAGGTCACCATTGACGATGCTGTGGTGACACCTACTCTGGGTGTGACCCTGGTCGACTAACTGTTGTTCTCGGCAAACATTGCATCGGTGACATGCTTCTGCAGATCCCTCCTCTACAACATCAGGAGGATCCTGCCTTTTCTCACCGAAAAGGCTGCACAGGTGCTCATCCAGGCTCTTGTAATCTCCCGGCTGGACTATTGCAACTCCCTCCTTGCTTGCGCCTTGGCATTTGCCATCAGGCCCATGGAGCAATGGTCAAGGCTACATCCCCGCCCGTCCACTTTGCTCTGCTTCTTTGGGTCGTCTGCTTTTCCCCTCGCCTAGGGGCCCTTGTGGCCAATCTACGCTGTCACGGCTCTTCTGGTGACTTCTCTTTGACTTCTGGTGACGGGTTGTTCTCTTACCTTTCATTGTTGAAACACACTATTGTAAGTCGCTTTGGATGAAAGTGTCTGCTAAATGATTGTAATGTAATGTAATGTAATGTAATCAGGATGGATCCTTTTTCCCCTCCTAAGGCACCGGACAGTATTCCAGAACCACTTTGGTGCCGACTGAAAGTCCTTCTCCATGGCTTCTCCGAATTCTTCCCACACCTGCTGCTTTGCCTCTGCTAAGGCTTTGAACACTGACCACTCTGGTTCAATGTCCCCAGCCTCCACAGAAAAGCTGGAGAAGTTGAATGTCTCCCAGACGTTCCACCAGATGGTGATTGGTTGACAGCTCTGCCCATCTCTTCACCCGAGTTTCCAAAACATGCAGCCGCAGCTCGGATGACACAATAATAAAATTGATCATTGACCTTTGGCCTAAGGTACTATGGTACCATGTACACTGATGAGCATCCTTATGGCCAATCCATGGCTAGCACAGAAATCCAATAACAAAACACCACTCCGGTTCAGATCAGGTAGGCCAATCATCCCCATCAGGTAGGTATTCATCCCCATCACGCCCCTCCAAGTTTTCCCATCGTTGCCCATGTGTGCGTTGAAGTCTCCCAGAAGGACTAAGGAGTCCCCTATAGGAGCCCCATGCAGGACTCCATCCAGGGTATACAACCAGCGGTGCGTGGCCAAGGCCAAACGCATCATAAAATACATTTCCCACCCCATACTGATACTGATACTGATACTATACTGTGACTATACTGATACTATACTGATACTACTGATACTCATACTTGATACTGCGATACCGCAGTATCAAGTGCCGTACAAATAGACTCAGAGATAGCTTCCACAGTCAGGCCATCAGGCTGCTGAACAAGGGCGTATAGCTTATAACAATGTATATTTTATTACATTGATTTATATATACATATTACTCTTTTTCTGTGCCGATATATTGCATTTTATAAATTGCATTTTTATTTTTATTTTTTAACTAATTTTATTCCATTCTGTTTTTATTCTTTTTGATCTATTTTTATAACTGCTGTCTGTCGTCGGGTATTGCACATAAGATTTTCACTCATTGCTTTATACTTTAGTAAACTGTGAAGTGACAATAAACTTGACTTGACTTGACTTGACTTAGGGTGTCGGCAGAATACTCCGAACTATTGGCACAAACAACAGTCCGAGTTTTCCGCCCCATGACCCTAAGGCGTAGGGAGGTGACCCTCTCGTCCACCGGGATAAACTATAACATTGCGGGACTCAGCCGGGGACTTGTGAGTATCCCTACACCCGCCTGGCCCAACCCCAATCCAGGAGTTTAGTTCCAGAGCCAATGCTGTGTGTATAGGTAAGCCCCACCAGATCTAACTGGTTGCGCTCCATCTCCTACACAAGCTCAGGCTCCTTCCCCCCCAGAGAGGTGACATTCCACATCCCCAAAGCCAGCCTCTACTGCCTGGATTTGGTCTGTGGAGGCCCCCTGCTTTCACTGCCACGTGACTGGCAGTGCACCTGACCCCAGTGGTTCTTCCCGTAGATGGTGGGTCTGCGGGATGGAGAAGTGTCTCCATTGCTTGTTCGGGCTTAGCCGAACGAGCTCCGTGGCTAACCGGGCCACCAGGTACTCGCTGACGGACCCTCCTTCCGGGCCCTCCTTCCAGGCCTGGCTCCGAAATGGGCCCGAGGCTTCCTCCGGGCAGAGTAACATCACTTTTATGTTGTTATTCCATTGGAGTCTTTGAACCATTCTTAGTCTGGTCCCTCCCCTGAGACCAATCTGCCATGGATGACCCTATCAGAAGCACTAAGCTCCAGACAACACAGCTCTCAGGTTCATAGGGACACCCAAACCTCTCCACCAGGATAAGGTGATGGTTCCTAGAGACGTAATTGTTAACGATGCCATGATCTTAGGGCAGGAATAAGTACACACATACACCGTCGGCTTTGCTTCAACCGGAAGAACACATGTTTTATTGCGCACGCCCCTTTTATCACGGGAATACAGGAAGTGATTAGTATAAGAGTATTAAATAAACAAAATCATAATTCAACAGTAATAATATAATATATAATGAACAAAAACAATAGGTATCCACAGATACTCTTTGAATCCCTAGTAATATGTTATTTGTATTGTACTTTTTCATGCGCTGAAAACAAACCCATTTTAAAAACAGCTGATTATGATTTGTGATGTGTGATGTGATGTATGATGTGTTGGGCAATAGGGAGTCAGCCATGGTGAGCCTGTCCAAACTGTTCAATGGAACTTGCATTGCTCTGTCTTACTATAGGTTCTTACTAAAAGAGACCATCTGCTATTGTTGAATCAGTATCAACAGGGCCATCAAGAGGAGCCGCAGCCTGGGGACCTGATAGAAATCGCCCACTGTGGGTTGTCCGGCGTCCGGTTGTTCGCGCATTGGGCTGTATACGTTGGAAATGACATGGTTGTTCACCTGGTAATCAACAGTAAGTAGACCTAACACGAGATACAAACCCAACAAGGCCTACTGACATTATCTCATGTTTTAAACAGGGCCTTCTTCAAGAATTCTATATTTATATATAAAAATCTATATTTATATATATTATTTTCTAGGCCTTCTTGGATGTGATAATGGATCTTAAATGTAATACAAATATAACCTTACATGTATTAGAAAAAGTTGTAAAAAAGAAAATGAACCTTGAAATGTATAGGTAATGGGTACAATGGATATGCCTCCCCCTCCTGTCTCTTCTTTTAAATAATGAAGGTGTACGTGACACCAAAGGCCCTGTGAAGATACAGAAACTGAAAGAGGCTGTTGGAGATTGCATGTGGAAGATCAACAATTTTCTGGATGGCCAGAAGACACCCCGGAAAGCCTCCCTCATCGTGAAGAAGGCCATGGAGCAGGTCGGCACTGAGCACCATTACAATGTCGTGCTGCACAACTGCGAACACTTCGCTACGTGGCTGCGCTACGACATCGGTAAATCTCGACAGGTGAGCCGTCCTGGTGTATAATGTGTGTACTGTTTCCACGTGTGTCTTTTATTAAGGTTGTTAACTGAATAAAAGTGTCTAAGTTAATGTTCTGCCTTGCAGGTCCAAAAAGGTATAGCCGCTGCTGCTGCTGCTGCTGGCACATCAACTTTAGTTGCAGTTGGTCTAGCTGCTGTTCTAGCTGCGAGCCTGTTGAGAAGGTAGTGGAGATGACGGCAATGGCGTGGGATTCTTTCTTCAGTCAAATTAATTATAGATGACACAATATACTATTAACAATTTAAACCAAATGTATAATGACAACAATTTTGTACTTTTGTACTGTAGTTTTTACTTTGTAATATGCAAATAATAAGAGGAACTTTGTATAATTTCAATGTGGTGTGACACACTCAAGGGGTAGGGAGTAAATCGATGCCGAAATGAACACCAATGGTTTAATGATGTTGTTTTTGTGGAGGAGAGGGGTAGGGGTTAGTCCACCAGCCAGCACTACTGCACCGTCCCAGGGAATCACTGCAGTGTAGGGTAGTCTGATGGCCACTCCCATATCTGATGGCACTCAATGACACGTTTGAAACAGCCTGTAATGGCTGATCAGTAAACAAAAAGAAAATTGAACCCTTTGGAATAGGACAAAGTACCCATCTCTAAACCATGGTTTGCATACATGACCAATGTATTGCATATGGAGAGAATCAGACACACCGTTTCTCAAAGCCTCAACATTTGACAAAATGTGGCGTCCTTTCCTGTGTTACTTGTTCATCAGCCTAAAGCCTCACAATGTTAATCGGCTATATGTTTTAATGGACATTCATACTTGTAGGTGCAAATTGAAGATTTGTGGTACAATTTGACGTCAGTTTGTTCTTCCTGACAATTAACAAAAAACATTTATCAATAAAGTTAATAATGTGACAATTTGGACTTCCGGTTATGGCGCAGTACTGGTGAGACGCATCTTCATGAGGCGAATGATTTAGAAGACCACAACTTTCTTAAAATACACATACAGTAAACTTGAACAATAGACTACCTGCCAACACCATGCCAGGAACATCTCAGAAAACAGAAGGGGTCCGCAGACCCCTGCAGCATCGAAAACGTCAACGTCTACGGGGCAAGCTAAAGCTAGTCTAGCGGCTGCTAGCCCAAACACACAGAGGCAATAGCCCAGAACGTGGAGGTCCTCTGCGCCATACGCTCTATGAAAAGGGACTTTTCAAAGAAATGTGACGATGGGCTGGAGAGAAGAAGAGGACTCAAGGGTGAGCTGCTACACCAAGCTAACAGCTGCTACGCCAAGCTAACAGCTGCTACACCAAGCTAACAGCTGCTACACCAAGCTAACAGCTGCTACACCAAGCTAACAGCTGCTACACCAAGCTCCAGACAGACTGCTTTAATCAACAGGCCTACCTCATTCACTCACCTGTAAAGTTCTTAAAATCCAGTCAGACACAAAGTGCTTTTTAAATTACTTGTAGGATTGAATTATCAAAATACATGTCCACCAAATAATATAATGAATAAAATAATATAGTATAGCCCTGTTTATATCAATAGCATACAGTAGGTAGTTTTTTTATAGTATTGTACAGTTTAGGATCGCAAAGTATAGTTTGTTGTTTATTCAAGATTCAAGATTTATATTTGCCAAATGCAACCAGTACCATGGAATGCTTCCTCCCCATTCCCTCCCGCAGTATGAATTTTCTAAAACACAACTATAAAAAATGTACACAATAAAATTAACAATACAAATAACAATAAAAAGAACAATAGAGTGATCGATGATCTGTACATGTGTTGAATTGTGCAAAAAGCTTTATAAAGAGCAAATACTGCAGCAGCATCATAAATAAATAAATAAAAAGTTTAAATTCATACTGCGGGAGTGAATGGGGAGTCTGCATTCTATTGTACTTGTTAGATATGGCAAATAAAAACACTTGAATCGTGTAGACCAACAGTTTGTTGCAACAAGCCTCAGAAGCTGCAGTGCCTCGTTGTTGGAGAACCTTGGACTCACTGCAGACTCCCTGCTGAAACTTTACTCGTACTCCAACATTAAAGCCGTACAAACTAACCCATTTTACTGTAAACCCCCGCTTGTTCCAACGTCTCCACCGAGCAACAGCCGCCGCAACCGCCGCGCCGCCTCCGCGCCCCTGCCGCCGCCTCCGCCGCCCCTGCCGCGCCACTCCGCGCGCCACTCTGTTCCGCCGTGCGTCCCCGCCGAGCCACGGCCGAGCAGGACCGCACAGTGGCGGCGCCAGAGATGTTCTCTAGGGGGTGCTGTGGGGTAGCTTGACGTTTCATAGAGGGTGCTGAAACATTTAGGGTTTCCCATTAATGCACCGGCACTACAGTGGAATTTTCTACGGCAACACTCCCCACACGCACACACGCAGTACACCCGCCACTGTTACAATGAAGGCTCCATAATCAGCTCACAGCATATAGGTGTAAGCAGGGGTAAAGTGCTATTTTGGGGAGTGGACGGTCCGTGGCCATGCTCCCCCGTGAAGATTTTTTTTTTAAATAGTGAAGTTAAAAGCATCAATTGGTGCACTTTGAGAGCAACATTAAGCGGTCTCTGCGTTGTGTTTTGCGTTGTTCATGGATGGATGAGACCCGAGCCAGCATACAGTTTAGACGATTTCCTTTTAATCACTGACAACAGATATAACAAATCAGTATAACATTTAGTATCCCTCACAGTGACTCCTCTCACGTGGAAACATTTACAAAAACAAAAAGGGGAGAGGAAACGTGAGGGACACACTATAAAGGGGGGGTGTACCCACAAAAAGAATCTTCTGAGTACAGTGACTACATTTCAGAAGTTCCGCCCACTGATCTCCGACCTTGTCAGGTATTGAACATAAATAAACGAAGAACACAGAATTAGTGTGATTATACTCATTTAAATGATGTACAAAGAAACACCACTGCATATTTACAACTGTTACAGCGGGTAAGGTCCACAAGCCTAACACACCTCTGGCTCTGAACATAAAATTAAACACAAGTAGGCCACATAGAAATAACTATAAACAGTCAGAATGTTTGCCTCAACCATCAATGCATTACATTTATAATAGGCAACAGAGGGGGTGCATCATCATGCACTTACCATTAGACGTCTTCATAACAAAACAATGCGTCTGTTGTTGTGGTTGAGGGCAAACGCATCAATGATTGTGTCGCTGTCCAGGGCCCTTGTTCTCACGGTGTTTATAGCCAACAGTGCCAGGTTACTGGTTGGAGAGTCCCCACTGGTGTTCCTCAGGTAGTTTTTCAAACGACGCAGACAAGAAAAACTGCGCTCACAGCTCACTGAGGTCACGGGAAGTGTCAGAGATATGCATATCAGTTTGTACAAGTCTATAAATGCATCTCTGTGTGGCCTCATGAGGGATAGAAACTCCTTGGTGCTGGTGATAGTATGTCCCTGTTCTTCTTTTCTTTGCAACAGCCGGCGAACTTGGTAAAGCTCTGCAGACAGGTTTTCCTCACTGATTCGATAGTGGCGGGCCATGGGCAGTATCATTTTTTTGTCCAGAAATGATGTGTGTTTGGGGCTCAGGGCGGACACACCTCTCAGTACTTCATTGGTTTCTGTTGAAAAGCGACGTTTCATCTCCATTAACAACCTGTCTATAACAGGATATAACGAGTGTGTTCTAAAGTCATCTGTGTCCAAGCGTGCTCTTTCTAACGGGGCTTCCACTACAAACCCCTCCAGATGTCGAGATGTTTGAGCCCGCCTTCTCTCACGTTGCGTCTGTGGTGCAATTCCTGCGTTCACGCACAGACTTTCTGCATCATTTCGGATTTCCCTCCACTTGTCCTCTGTCCGCTTTTCAGATATGGCAATGGTAACAGACTGGGCCAGATCATCTGCCGCTTCAAGATCAAAAGTGGCGGACTGAAGCTGATCCGACATGAACTTGGTTGTTCTGAATACATCCTCGAAAATAATGAGATGTACAACAAATGTCTCGTCAATGATTGCACTGAGAGCTCTCGCCTCTGTCCTCCGGTGTAGATTTGACAGGCCGATGATGTCACGCAGGGTAGCCAGGATTGCTGGGAGAGTTTTCTTGACTGCCCAGATTGCATTATATTGGCATGCCCAGCGAGTATCACTCAGCTTCTTGAGTTCTACGCACTGTGCTGTTGGCTCGAGTTCCTTTTGTATTTTCATGAACAGATCGTGCACCACTGACCCAGAGAAAAACTTGTAGAGCATTTGTAGTGTCTCAAAAAACTCTGCTGCAGCGTTGACATTATGCACACAGTCCACCAGCACCAAGTTGAGCCTATGAGCATGGCAATGTATATAAATTGCCTGTGGCACTTCTTTCCTGAACTTTTCCTGCACTCCATTGTTACATCCTGACATTACAGATGCTCCGTCATAGCACTGGCCAACACAACCATTAATGTCTATATTACACTGACTGAGTGTAAGCTTTATGCTGTTTAGTAGTGAGTCTGCGTCTAACCCATCTGCTGGGGTGAAATGCAAGAATTCCTCATGCAATGTCTCTGTCAGTGGCTGTAAATACCGCACGATCACTGAAATCTGTTCCTTCTTACTAATGTCTTTACTTTCATCCACCAAAACAGCAAAGTACTCTGCCTCCCCCACCTCATCACTTATTTCTATTCATATCATATCAGCCATTATATCAAATCATTCGTTCTGTATGTCATGGTGAGTGTATTTGGCATTTGATGGACTGCTTGCCAATTTTTTATCCACAGTAACATCAAACATTTTGATGAGGTGCAAAAGCTCGAGAAAATGACCCCTATTAGAGGAGTCCCCACCCTCGCTGTGACCTCGCTGTGCGGTTCCCTGACAAGCTGTATAGCGAAGGCTTTCAACCACGGCCTGCATGTACTTTCGGTTCTCCATAACCAAAGCTGAATGTCCCTTGTCAATCATGTTTGCTATTTTTGAGCCACTTGTCTGTTTTTGTTTAAACTCACTCCATGTTTCCATAGCAAACTTGTGCGCCGCACTTTCATGATGAGTGTTCAGAGTCGCTGATGCTTTTCGCCAGTTGTTGAACCCGTAGCAGATGAACGCTGGTTGTACTCCGTGCACTCGTTTTGAAAAGTGCCGACAAGCAAAGCAAAATGCTGCGTCTTTGGACACGCTGTATTCTAACCATACATGTTGATCCATCCAGCCTTTATAGAAACATCTCTGCTGATTTCCAAATGGCCGTGTGGGGTATTTTCAAAGAATTGGCCGTCTTGGGCCCTCTTGGGGATTGTTACTTATGTCCTCCACAGCAGCAGCAGCAGCAGGTGCAGCAGGTGCAGCAGCAGCAGGTGCAGCAGCAGCAGCAGCAGCAGGTGCAGCAGCAGCAGCAGCAGCAGCAGGTGCAGCAGCAGCAGCAGCAGGTGCAGCAGCAGCAGGTGCAGCAGCAGCAGGTGCAGCAGCAGCAGGTGCAGCAGCAGGTGCAGCAGCAGCAGCAGCAGCAGGTGCAGCAGCAGCAGGTGCAGCAACAGCAGCAGCAGCAGCAGGTGCAGCAGCAGCAGCAGCAGGTGCAGCAGCAGCAGCAGCAGGTGCAGCAGCAGCAGCAGGTGCAGCAGCAGCAGCAGGTGCAGCAGCAGCAGCAGCAGCAGCAGCAGCAGGTGCAGCAGCAGCAGCAGCAGCAGGTGCAGCAGCAGCAGGTGCAGCAGCAGCAGCAGCAGGTGCAGCCGCGGGGCCGGGCATTTCCGCGCCTTCCTCCTCATCTCCATCCTCCCACGGCTTTTCTTGGTCCTCCTCCTGGTCGGTGACCGTGACACCTTCAGCCTCTGCCTCACGAGGCCTATTATGTGCAGAATCCCTCTCGCTTTCAGGTGGTTTTGATAGAGTGTCCACACGTGGACGTTTAAGGACTAAAAAACGATCCATTTTTCACTTTGCTCAACATCCACGTTAGAAAATAATTTGGCGCTCTAGCTAACAGGAAGGAACAGGAAGTGTCACAAAGTAATTTAGCCTATGGGTCGGTCAAAAATCTAATGGGTGCTGGCCATTGGCCTAATCATATCACCTGTGTTGGCTTCATGTTTCTGGTCAAAAATGTGTTTGTTTCACATTTGCATTGATGTCATCAATAATTTTTCTAATTTTATTTAATAAAAATAATA
The DNA here is from genome assembly GCA_027704905.1 of Muraenolepis orangiensis. NCBI lineage: Eukaryota > Metazoa > Chordata > Actinopteri > Gadiformes > Muraenolepididae > Muraenolepis > Muraenolepis orangiensis. Next base: position 1,292,424 of record CM051001.1, on the reverse strand, counting down.
ATGTGTTTTTAAATAAAAATTTAAAAACACATTGATGACACATTGATGACAGCATTGATGTCATCAATAATTTTTCTAATTTTATTTAATAAAAATAATAATGTGTTTTTAAATAAAAATTTAAAAACACATATTTATTGGGGGTGCTTAGGGGGTGCTTTGGCAATCCTGGGCTCCCCCCCCTGGCGCCGCCACTGGTTATACTGTACTGTTTCATATGATGTGCATGTTAGGCGGAGTGCGTTGCGGTGGAGATTTAATAGAACTTAGTAGTAGCTTTCTTTAACCTTCACTAGGCATATTTATTTATGTCGTGGTAGGAGAGATGCGGTTGTGCTGCCGCTCTGTATTCGATCCATACAACACCAGACCGGATAAGGTAGAGGCCACATGTAGCGCGAGGTGCAATCAGTGACGTCACGTCCTGGAAGCACTGCAGACAACATTGCCCTCTACAGGACACAATGAGCAAGGGCGCACATAATGGTACAACATTTAACACCCCCACTCGATCCTAGCTTATTGTGGTACATTTCCATAACAGGATACAAACAAAAACAAATATTCTCCCCATTTGAACTTCAATACAAAATAAACAACAAAAACACAATGGCACATATATGCATTTCTTGCACTTTAAGTGCCAAACAAATACTGAGAAAACTTTTTCAGTTGTAGCTTAGTGGCTGGTTTTGTCATAAGGTCAGCTACCATGTTGTCAGTAGGACAATATTCCAAAGATATCCTCCCACTGTTCACAGTTTCTCGGATAAAGTGATATTTAATATCGATATGTTTGCACCGCTGCCGATTTACTGGATTTCTGGCAAGTGCAATAGCTCCTTGGTTGTCATCGTAAACCTTGGTTTGCCCATATTGATACTCATCAATACCCTTGAGTAGCTGTTGTAAATACATACACTCCTGTATGGCTGACGCTAAGGCCATGTATTCTGCCTCGCAGGTAGACAGTGCAACTGTTGGTTGTTTTCTACTCTTCCATGAAATGAGAGAGCTTCTCTCACTCAGACTGGCACAGTACCCTGTGGTGCTACGTCTGTCTGTAACCTCTGAGGCCCAGTCTGCATCACTATGGACTATTAGGCCCAGTTTACCTGCGTCATCCTTTTTAAAGCATAATCCACGGTCTGTTGTACCCTTAAGATACCTGAACACATGCTTCACAGTGCTCCAATGCTCTTCACTTGGTTCAGCTAAATGCTGGGAAAGTTTACTGACCACAAAACTTAAATCTGGTCTAGTGCACGTAGCCAAATAGATCAGACTTCCTACTGCCTCTCTATACATCCTTGGCTCTTCCATTTTTACAGCATTTTCTGTGTATTCAAGTTTAGATTCACATGGGGTTTCTCTGACCCTACAATCTTGCATTCCAAATCTGGAGAGGATTTTGTTCACATACCTTTCCTGTGACATTGTGACTTGACCCTCTGACTGGTTAAAATCTATACCAAGAAAATAGTTTAATTTCCCCAGGTCTTTCATTTTAAACCTATCAGTGAGCATCATTTTGACACTTTTCACAACCTCCTCATTGTTAGCAGCAATTATCAGATCATCAACCCATACAATCAGAATCACTTTTTCCTTTTGTTTTTCCCTTGTGTATTGACAGTGATCAGCAGGATTTTGTTCAAAACCATTTTCAGTGAGATATGCATGTAACAGGGCATTCCAGTTTCTGCCTGACTGCTTTAGACCATATAGGGACTTCTGTAATTTGCATACTAACTTTTCCCCAGTTTTTGACTTTTTCTCATAACCTTCAGGTTGTTCCAAATAGACCTCACAATCAATGGGTGCATGCAGATATGCAGTTTTCACATCCATTTGGTGTAAAACTAGTTCTTCCTGCACTGCCTTTTGCATGACAACTCTAACAGTTGTTATGTCAGCTGTAGGTGAGAAAGTTTCCTCATAGTCAATGCCTTGTTTTTGGCTGTAACCTTTTGCAACAAATCTTGCCTTATACTTGTCTGACCCATCAGTATCACACTTGAGAGTATAGACCCACCTACCCCCCACTGCCTTTTTGCCTAGAGGCAACTGGGTGATCTTGAATGTGTCATTCTCTTCTAGTGACTGCATTTCGTCATTCATTGCATTGATCCACTGCCGTGACTTGGTTGACCCTATGGCATCCTGGTAATTTTGTGGTATGTCACAAACTGCTCTATAACAAGAGTCTACACATGTTACCAGATGGTCTACTGTATCCTCAGTCTCATAATCCTGTAAGTACACTGGCTTTCTCATAGCTCTAGGTGGGTTCTTTCTAGCCTCACTCTCAGTGCCTGGCTGTTCACATTCAGCCACAGAAACATCACCTTGAACACTTTGACCTGATGCATTTCCCATTTTGTCATCAACATTTTCCTCATTGTCAAGGACCCTGGGGTGTACCTCTCTGTCCTGACACTCAATGTGTGACCCAGGTGTCTGTGTTGCTTTCTCTTTGGCTGTCTTGTTTGTGAATTTCACCAACCTGTGTTTTTGGACCTTATCTGTGTCTGGACAGTACACAAGATAAGCTGGACTGTTCTTATCGTATCCAATAAAAATGCCCTGCTCACATCTGGAATCTAACTTCCCCTTCTCTTGTGTGTAGGCAAAACACACAGATCCAAATTTCTGAAGTTTGGACATGTCTGGCTTCTTGCCTGTGAGCATCTCATAAGGTGTTTTCTTTGTGCGATTACTGTAACACCTGTTTCTTACATAGGCTGCCGTCTGTACAGCATAATTCCACAGTGTGTCTGGCAACTTACTGTCTAACAGCATACACCTGCCCATTTCATAGAGGGTTCGCCAACCTCTCTCTGCTGTGCCGTTTTGGTGAGGTGAATAGGGTGCAGATGTCTCATGCCTAATCCTATTTTTGGTTAACAGTGATTTGAATTCTCTATTAGTAAATTCACCACCGTTGTCTGAACGTAAACATTTTACTTTTCCATAAGGTGCTGAGTCTGCCAAGAACCTCTCTGTGGCATGTATTGCATCACTTTTGGATTTGAGAAAATAAACCGTTATGGCACCCGAATAGTCGTCTGTAAAAGACTGTGCATATTTGTGCCCTTCTAAGCTTGGGGTTCTCATGGGACCGGCTAAATCAGTGTGGACCAGCTGTAAAGGTTCTGTAGCCTTTCTGTCTGGCTCCCTATTCCTTGTCTGGGTGAATTTTCCTTTTGTACAAATTTCACACAGCTGTGCTGGCCTGACTGCACTGCCTCTTATCTCCATGCCTTTTACCACACCCAGTAACTTTTGTACATCCTCATAATTGCAATGTCCCAAAATTTCATGCCAAGTTTGCATGTCGTGGCACACATTACATTTATCAACATTTTTCTGAACAGTTGGCAAGTAAAACAGATTACCACTTTCATGGAAGTCAAACCGGTTGTTACCACTCTTGGTGATCATGTGGCTGTCCCCTTCTTGAAAGTGACTGTCGCTCCTCCATTTGTTGCTCTTGCCACTGAGAAGATATCGTGTGGATACGTCGGCATATACAGCGCCTCATGCAGCTGTGCTCTTTGTTGACGTCCATCGTTGTCTAGCAGGTAGATCAGCGCCGTCCCTCTGCGTTGCGCCATCCCGCTGCATTTGGTCCCATCCGCCAGCTCGATTGAATGGGTGTCGGGCTGGAATGTGTTGTCAAAGCTCTTGAACTTGGCGATATCGTTCACTATGTGGGATGTCGCTCCGGCGTCCACCATGATGCCTTTCTTCTTTACGTTGGCTGATGGCCTCTCGCTGTTTGCCTGCTTGGCCACGAAGCAATGATCCTCGTCGCCGTTGTCCTCCTCTTCTTCCTCTGCAACCTTCCTGGCTCCGTCTTCTTTTCCCTTCTTCCTGCACAGGGACTCTGTGTGTGTGTTGCTCTTGCAGTGACTGCACCACACTTTCTGGGTGCACTTGCTTCTAATGTGGCCTTTTTCTCCACACTTGTAACAAGTCACTGAAGTCAGAGTGGCTTCTCCATTCTTCCTGTGTGTCTTGGTGCCTTGTCTACTTTGCCTTGTGTTAGTCTTCATCACACTGTCCATAGATCCAGTCGTCCTCTTCTCAGATTCTTCATAGACCCTCAGTCTTCTCTTGAAGTCTTTAAATGTAACATCGTCCTCGTTCTGTGTTACATGGACAGCCAGTGGCCTGAATGAATCTGGCAGTCCATTCAAAATGGTGGCTACAAGCAGCCCATCACTCATGTTCTCTCCTGCATCACGTAGAGCTGCAATTATATTCTCAGCCCTTATCATGTAATCAGTAACAGTTTCATTGTCTGCCATTTGTATGGTGGTCAATGATGTATACAGGTTTAGAATCCTTGGCTTGCTTTTTCCTGAATAGTGCTCCCTCAATAATTTCAGGGCTTTCCTTCCATCCTCGGCGGCATCATGTCTTATCAATGACAGGCTCTTATCATCCAGGGCATTCACTAACTGTGCATAACAGTCTTCATTTTTTCCTGGATCTGCAGCTAATGCGGCTTCACCCGTGGGCACTCGCAAAATAGTATCTTTTAGCTTCAAAATGTGCAAACGGCTAAGGAATCTCGTCTCCCACAGATCATACTTATCTTCTGTTCCATCGAATAAAATCTGCTGGGGTGTTCCTGCTCCGGCCATTTTGTACGTTGCATCCACGTTAACACGTCTTCTCTTTATACAGTTCACTTATCTCCAAACATTGGGTTGCGGCTTGTAGAAACACTGTGTCTTCAGTTTACGCGGGAGTCTCTCAGCGCCGTCTTCATCCAGGTCCCACTAGTAGCTTCTCTTGGCTAACAGCTCGTTCTTCTGTTACCTTGTTGCTCTAGACTGGCATTCCTGGGCCCATAACCTGGTAGGCGGAGTGCGTTGCGGTGGAGATTTAATAGAACTTAGTAGTAGCTTTCTTTAACCTTCACTAGGCATATTTATTTATGTCGTGGTAGGAGAGATGCGGTTACTGCAGCTTCCCCACTTGAAAGGGACGCCATCTACCCGAAGGGTCCAACTGGATTTCACTCAACAAATGACCAAACTGAATTTATTTTTCTCTTCTTTTATTTTCACCAGAGTAATTTCATTCATTTGGGCCAATTTGAGTGCAGGTGAAAAACCTTTTGGGGAAGGAAATGAAATCACGGTATTAATAAATAATAGTACTGTATAATAATTAATAGTGAACAAAATAATACAATACAACAATTAATAATCAGTAACTAACGAAATACTATACACAACAGCTCATCGCCATTCCCCGCGCACACGCAAAGAGCCAAACAAACGCCCACACACACACACACACACACACAGGCTCTTTCCCCGCGCCACAAAGCCAGCGCGAGAGCGGCTAGGCAGCAGCCGTGGCAAGTCCTCCCGAAAGTCTACCAAGGTACAGCATCTTACCGGCTGCCTTCCGGGTGTTAGAGATGGTTCCACATCCGCAGTTTGTCAGTTTAACAGGCTCCTTTCTTCGCGGAGTTTGTGTTCCGCGGTGTCTGTTCACCTGTTTATTTCTGGGACCTCCTCCTTTGTGACGCCGCCTGCTCTTCAATGCGCGTCGATGGGGCTGATTTGAAATTGGCTGCAGCCATGTTTTTCCACAGTATTCAGTTTCTGGTTTGACTTGACACCTCCCACTCGATCTTCCCATGGAAACACTGGGGAGATCGCCCGCTTTAAGGCAAACTTGGTCAAATCGGTGGGCCTCCCGAGCTATGAGCGTGGACACCCAGGCATCATAGGGCAAGATGGGGACACCACGTTGGTCTTCTTTGAAGCTTTGCACTCGGCCACCGCAAAGCAATAGCCCAGAGTCTTGGTCTTTGTAGACTACCAGCCTGTCTGTAGTGGTGCTTGGGAAGGTTGCGCCTTCTTGTGCTGCAAGAAAAATGTCTCTTAAGGCATCTTCCCGTTCCCTTACTGAGATGACCCCTGATAAGGAGACTGCCTCCCACTTTGGACTGTCCACGGCTTGATCTCGGCAATTGAACTTTTTTGCTGCCCTCCAGATCCATGCAACTGTTTTGACCAGTCGGGTTAGAACACTGAACCGCTTGACATCCACAAGCCTTCCGATGGATGACCCTCTTGGTGGCCTCTTTTGTTCTATTTGGACCTGATTTTGTTTTGGTTCTTGTTTCTTTGCCTCGGACCTTGTCAGCACAGCAACAAATGCTTTCCTTTGCAACTTGTTGATGCTTTCTCGGGCAGTGGCTGCTAGCTCCTTGGCTGATCTGATCGGCCACTCACTCTCTGGCAAACTCAAGAACTTTGGCCCATTTAGCCACTCTGAGTATTCATCCAGGCCTTGAGGGCTGGCTCCTCTGGTGATTACGTCCGCAATGTTTTGCGGCCCAGGGATCCACCACCAGTCTTGGATCCTTGTGCTGTTTTGAATCTCTCCGATCCTATTCGCAAAGAATGTCTGATAGCCATAGCTTTCTCGCTGCACTGCCCCAAGGACTGTTTGGCTATCGACAAAATGGTACCACCTCCCAACTTGGATTCGGCTGTGCAGTTCAAAGAACGTTTTCAGGCGTGAGGCAAACACCGCTCCGCACATCTCTGCTTTGACAGCATCACCTCTGTGGTCCAAGGGAGTTCATTTGGCTTTGGATTCTACCAGCCTGACAATGGAGCCCTGGTCCGAGTTGCTCCACCTTAGGTACATCACTGCTCCATAGGCATGCTCGCTTCCATCAGAGAATGTGATTGCCCAGGGTTCATCAGTGAAGCATAGGGGAGTTAATGCCCTGGTGAACTTAATTTTTCCCTGTTGGTCATACTCCTCGAAGAGTTTAATCGCATCCTCCCTGAGCCCATCTGAGAGTGCCCTGTCTCATGTGTCTTTGACCGGACAGCACTCGCTCCTTGCTTCTTGGAATGCCCTACGTACCAGGATAGCTCCCTTCTGCTTCGCAGGAGTTACCAGGCCAACTGGGTCGTAGAGCCCCGACACTTGGCTGAGCAGTTCTCTTCGTGTCAGGGGGTTTGGCGTCTGGGCTCTGATTTGCTCTTGTAGAAGGTCTTGGCCAAGTCGCATCTTTTGCTTTCTCTTCGAGAAATTGATTGCAAACATGACATGGAGCTTGTCTTCCTCCACTATGTAGCCCAGGCCAAGCGCCTTGTTGTCCTCATCGCGCATCTGATTTGGTAAGACCATGGTCTTTGCCTTGGTCTTCTCCAGCTCGTCGTTGCACTCCTTCCTCCCACTCTGCCCAGAAAAGACCCAAGGCTTAAGCTCAAAACCTCCAGCCTTCAGGATCCGCTCCACATTTGCTGTGATGGTTTTCAGCTGGTCAAGGTTGTTGTGGGATGTGAGGATGTCATCAACATAGCTCTCCTGTTGGATTACTCGATGCTCCTCTTTGAGGTGGGTGAAAGGAGGGAGGTTAGCAGTTTCACGCATTGCTAGCTGCGCAATGCACCCTGCTGGTTTGTCTCCGATGTTTACTCTTGTTATTGCATATTCCCCCAGCTCTTCATCTTCGGAGTCCCGCCAGAGGAATCTATGCAGGTGCACTTCCCGGTCCTCTAACCAAACCGAATTGTACATCTTTCTGATGTCACCCAGAGCAGCATGTGCTCCACCCCTGAATCTGAGAAGGACAGCGCGAATCTGGTTGAGGACATCTGGACCTTTCATTAGCAAGTCGTTCAAGCTCACGCCTCTGAACCTTTGGCTGCTGTTCCACACGAGTCTCACTGGGGTCGTGACAGAGTGCGGGTTAGGAGCAACAAGGTGACTCACATACCACACAGGCCCGTTCCAGTTGATGATCATGTCCTTGGACAATTTAATTGCAGCTCTTCGATCGACCATGTCATGCACTTGAGCGGCATATGCAACTTTCCATTCGGGTGCTTTGGCTAGTTGCTTTTCCGTTCTGAGAAATGTTGCCTCGACTGTTCTTTTATTATACGGCAAGGAGGCTGGATCTTCTACCCAGGGATATCTGGCGTGCCAATGTGGTTCCTTGCTGTGGCTGTCGCCCATGGCATAGGTGAGGCCGTCTCTTATCACTTCGAGTTCCCTCTCCTCAGCAAGAGTCATTTCTTTGCCCCCCGGCTGGCAATTTCCACAGCGACACCCCCCGCATTTTGGTTCGCATGCTGCACCGATACTATCCCATCTCCACCACTCCAGGAAGTCCCGGTTTGTGGTTGAAGTCCTTGACTCCTGGAACTTGATGTCAACCTGATTGTTCGGTGGAGGTTGCTCTGGGACCCTGCAGGTGAGCTCCTCATACTTCACAGCAGCTGCTCTCATTGACCTTGCAAAATGTGTTTTGGACATGTGGGCTGACACGTGAGCTCCTCGAAGAGCTCGGGGTGCGTTCCCCCGACCGTCTTTCCCAGTGGTCCGTCCCACAGCACGAGGTCTCCAACGACTTTGATTCTCTGAGGTGCTAGCTGACCTTCTCTATGGCTTATGAGCAGGTTTATTTCTCTGGGTCTCTTAAGCTGTTCAAGTGGTATGTCTGGGAAGACTTTCTGCAGTCGCTTCGGTGTCACACTTTTGTGTACATCTGCAATACTGTCTAACCCATAACAAACCAATTGGTGCGACTTGAGAGTGCCTTTGGGAGTGGTTACTCGGATCTTTAGAAGGTACCGCTTCGTCTCCACGTGGACTTTCATCCCCCCAACCCCATGGACGACGAGGGTGATTCCTTCACTTCTGAGGTTGAGCCTGTTTGCAGCCTTGTGGGTTATGTAATTGGTGTCTGAAGCCAAATCAATTAACGTCCCAATTTTCTGCCCAGCATTGGCTGTGACCTCGAGAAGCATCATGATCACTGGCAGCTCTTTCAACCCGCTCTCCACTAGAAGGCCCGACTGCTCTTTTACAGTGCTGAAAGCCTTCGATGCAGTGTTTGAGAATACATCCCGACACTGTTTTGCCAACTCTGGTTGAAGCCTGTTGAAGAACCTCTCCTGCTCCTCCGTATATTTCCTCCTGCTTTTCTCTTCCTCTGGACCAAAACTGCCCTTTTTCTGACTTGCGCCGCTTTTCCTCAACTCAGCATTGGGGCACAGATAGAAATGGTGCTCAGGAGTACGCTCCTCCTTGCAGATGTAGTTTGTGCACAGAAAGCCGGGTTTGCAATAAGAACTGCTTTCATGAACCTCAAGACACCTCTTGCATGCTCCCAACTTTCCGACTGCAGCCTTTTTCTCTGCTAGCTTTAGCACTCGAAACTCCTTGCAAAAGTAGAGCTTCTTCCTGTGCTTT